>CAUYLG010021821.1:0-158164 GCA_963573385.1 Cacajao melanocephalus
CCCGACCTGGCCCCCCCAACCGCAGGGTTTACCGGCAAAACCCCCCATTCCCGGCCAGCGATTCTTTTTTTTTTTTTTTTTTTTTTTTTTTTTTTTTTTTTTGAGAACAGGGTCTCGATATATTGCCCAGGCAGGTCTCGAACTCCTGGGCTCAAGCTATCCTCCCACCTCTGCCCCTCTAAGAGCTGGGATTACAGGCGTGAGCCACAGCGCCCGGCCCCAGAGATGTTTTTAATTCTCCTGATCTCCTCCCTTGGCACTGAGGCAGGGTGTGTCCACCACCCCTTGGGTGAACGTCTGGGATGGGCTCAGTAACTGAATCAGTGAATAAGCAGCACATTCTCTGATGACCCAGCATGGGTACCATGCAGACCATCAACAAAGACAGGAGAAATGCCCCTCCTGCCCCAGAGATGGCAGACTGGATCCACCCCACACGCTCCAGCTCACTAGCCTAGCATTGCCCAGGAATCCAGCCATCATGTGAAACAAGGTTTCCTGCTTGTAGTAAACGCTTATCCATAATCTGGAAAGGAAGATGAAAGCACCTATGAAACCACCACAGACCTTGCTACTCCAAGTGGTGTGTCAGCTGCTCCATTCTGCACCCCTTCTGTGCAGATAAACATAAGCAAAACATACCAATAAGACCCCAGAAGAGTTGCCAAACCCTACCCTGTCGGCATAGTTATTCTTGTCAGGCCGGATGATCTTCAGGTCCAGGATGAGCTCAGCAAGCACCAGGAGGGCGTCCAGAACCACCAAGCAGATGATGATGACCTGCGGATGAGGGAAGGCACCAGAGACTGTGAGACCCACATGGAGGCCCTCCCTCTTCCCATCATTAACAGCTGGCTTGGAAGCACGTGGGTGAAACTGCTGGGCAAAGCCATAAAGGGTGGGAGACCATGGCCAGAGCTCTCCAGAGCCCCCCTTCCCCCCCCAGGATGGAGGCTATGCAGGGCCAGCTCCTCTTCGGGAGAAGCTGCCAGCCTCCTTCCTGCCACCCTCCCAGCCTGCTCTGCCTCCACGCAGTGCCCCCCTTCCCTGCCTTCCCAGAACATCTTTGGCTCATTTTCTGACCCTTGGTCACTATTTCTGAAATACCACCTCTCAAACCAAACTGCCCATGCCTAGATGCAACAAATAATCATTTTTTAAATTTGTATTTTTCTTAACATTTTTTTTGTTGTTGAGACAGAGTCTTGCTCTGTTACCCAGGTTGGAGTACAGTGGCATGATCTCGGCTTACTGCAGCTTCTGCCTCCTGGGTTCAAGCAGTTCTCATGCCTCAGCCTCCCCAGTAGCTGGGATTACAGGCACGCACCACCACCAAAATAAGTTTTGTATTTTTAGTAGAGACAGTGTTTCACTAAACATGTTGAGCATGTTGGCCAGGCTGGTCTTGAACTCCTGACCTCAGGTGATCCACCCACCTTGGCCTCCCAAAGTACTGGGATTACAGGCTTGAGCCACTGTGCCCAGCCAAGTTTATATTTTTCTGTTCCTGGGGACTGCTGTTGCTGGGGTGCTCACAGAACAGATGCTCAATAAATAATGCGGTCCCACCTCAGCAGTCTGAGTCCTGGAGGGGACCTTGGGGACTGCCTACTGCAGGCCATTCGGCTATAGGGACAGCTGCTGTGCTCACAAACCAGCTTCTGCCCAGAGATGCAAGGTGCCTGCCCCAGCTCACATATGCTCATAGCAGGTGAAGAAGGTGAAGGGGAGAGGAGTCCTGGGTGTCTTGGAGAATTGAGGAGAGCTGCTATGGGAAAGACAGCTTCTTGGGCTTTGTGATGGTCTGACAGAGAACTGATGGTGGCTATGGGAAGCAGCTGGCGTTGATGGCAGTCACAGCGACAGCTGGTGATGATGTTGGCAAGGGCACTGATGGCAGGGTAGAGATGACAGCATTGGGGATACCACAGTGGCAGTGGAAATTCAGCAGTAGGAGGAGCCCCAAAGGACCTTGAGTGACCCCTCTCTTCCCTTGGACATTCCATATTCTCACCGTCCTCCCCCTGGGTTTAGCCTCTCACGCTCTCAGATCAATAGATTCTGGCCTCTGAAAATTAATATGCCATTATTTTGGTAGTTTCTGCAGTTTCAGGTTAAAATTAAACAAGTTCAGGTCTCTGCAAGAACAGACTATTAATCCTTTCATCCTTTCAGCCTGTAGGTAATTATTTCAGTAATTAAAGTATTTGATGACGTGGTTTATTGTGAAAATTGCATGGCACAGTGCTTTGTAATGAAGTTTTCACACATATCCAAATTCAGCAAGTTTAATAAAGGTGTAAGCCTCTAGTGGGGTTTTTGTTGTTTTTCCTTGGTTTTATTTTGGAACTAAAGGGATCTGAGAGCTCATGTGATGTAAAACCAAGCTACAGAGCTACAAGGGACAGATCTGATATTCAGCCATGAAAAGGATGAGGTTCTGACCCATGCTACTATGAAATTGTCATACTTAGTGAAAGAAGGCAGACAGAAAAGATCACACATTATATGATCCCATCTATATGCAATGTCTAGAAATGGCAAATCCAGAGAGACAGAATGCAGGTTCATGGTTGCCTAGGGCTGGGGGAGGGGGAATGGGGAATGGGGAATGGCTGCGTGACTGCTAATGGGTACCAAGTTTCCATTTGAAAATGCTGTGGGGCCGGGTGTGGTGTCTCACACCTGTAATCCCAGCACTTTGGGAGGCTGAGGCAGGTGAATCACTTGAGGCCAGGAGTTTGAGACCAGCCTGGCTAACATGGTGAAACCCCACTTCTACCAAAAATACAAATAAATTAGCCAGGCGTGGTGGCGCATGCCTGTAATTCCAGCTACTTGGGAGGCTGAGGCAGGAGAATCTCTTGAACCCAGGAGGTGGAGGTTGCAGTGAGCCAAGATCACGCCGTTGCACTCCAGCTTGGGCAACAAGAGCAAAACTCTGTCTCAAAAAAAAAAAAAAAAAAAAAAAAAAAGGAAAGAAAATGCTCTGGAACTAGATAGTGGTGACTTGTACAACATTGTGAATGCGTTCAATAAATGCCACGGAGTCATTCACTTAAAATTGATTGTTATGTGAATCTCACCTCAATTTAAAAAAAGAAACAACACAAAAGAAAAATGAGAGACCAACCCAAGGTCACAAAACTACGATGCCCAGATACCAACCCTGGCCTCTAGGAAAACTCGTCCCTGGGGCCCTGAATCTGCCAGTTCATAGGCAGTGCTGCTTCTGAGGGGAACCAGGTCACAAAGCAAAATGCTGAGAATTCAGAGAAGCTGCTTCCTTCCAAATCCTCACCCTGGCAAAGACTGCAGGGTCCGTGCCATGGGGTGGCCAGTCCTGGGCTCAGCTCCCAGCTCCCCCATCTGCCTGGACCTTGGGCACATCTCTCAATGCTGGAAGCTTCAGTATCCTCTCGGGGGAAAATAGGGTCTATCCCAGAGCGACAACGGGAGCATGATGTGAGTGAAATGTGAAGAGTGCTTAGCACAGGGTCAGCCTGCAGTCCATGGGAAGGAAAGTGAAGCTCCCTGACCCCCGGGACCATCTTCCCTTGGCTTGACTCTGTCCTGCCCATTCATGACTTCCGTGGGCTCTGAATCACCCCATATTCTCTCCCTTGGTTGTGCCATCCCATGTAAGAAGGGACTGCAGTTAACTTTTGATATATTAAGCACCTTGGCCATCTCAAACCACCCAAGTAAGGGATCCCAGGACCTTCCTGCCAATCCTACCTGCAGAGACCACAACCCTGAGCCTTTCCGCCTATTCCAGTGTGGCCTCGCTGCCACCACCAAGTCACTCTACAAATCTGATCCCCCACTCATGCACTTAGAGCCTTCGAAGGCAGCCCATGGCCCATGGATGACCTTCCCTGGCCTCTTCTCTTGCTGAGTGCCTGCTGGCGACACCCACGTGTACCCTTCTCAATTCCTCCAATGCTGCAGGCCCTTGGCAACCAAAGCCCCTCTACCTGGAAGGTCTCCCCCACCACCCATCCACGGGGCTCACTCCTGCTCAGCATGCAGGTGTCACCTCCTCCAACTCCAGTCCTTGATCAGGTCCCCCCACCCCCAGGACCTCTCAGAGCCTCCCTCCTCCCCGCGGAGGGCTTCTCTCCAATTGTAATCAGCGTGTCTCGGTAATTGCTCCTGTCCTGCCTCTCTGCAGCCTGCCAAATTCTCAGTAAGGGCAAAAATGTGTCTGCCACATTTATCACTGTACACAGCCGGTGCTCAATAAGTGACTGTTGGGTGGCTGAATAAACCCCTCCACTCACTTTATGACAGGCATTTGTCTTTCTCACCACCAGGAGTGTCTCTAGGGATCCCAGCTCAGGGGCCAGCCCCCAGCCCTAAGCCCAGGCAGGTTGGGGACATCTTGAGGGGGCGGCCCAGGGCTCCCCTTGCAGCTGCAAGGAAGCTGGTTCCTTCCTTCTGCTCCTGAAATTGAGGGTTTGGGATTTCAACCCCAACAACTTAATACCACGTTTCCTCTCCCGTCACAGCCACAGAGGAGCTGGGCCTCCAGGCGCTCTGGCATGTCAGCTGGCTTGCTTCTCTGCTTTCAGCCACACAAGAGTGGGGGAAAAAAAGACCAAAATAGTTTTTCTCTCTTTTACCCTGGAATAAAGTCAGTGATAGAAGAGACAAGGGCTGCATCTGTCTGCTTCCCGAAGGGGACAGGCTTTAAGGAGGGACAGGTCTATTTTGGTTGGGGGCATCTGTGGCAGCATCCCCCAAATGCCCGCCTTTGAGAACTGCGTGCTTCCCTGTCGTCCCCAGGCCTGTGCCCTCCCAGGACTTGAACGTGCTTCCAGGCACTCAGACACAGGCTCTGCCACCTTGGGGATGGGGATGGGGTCCAAAGAGGGCTGACCAGTCTCTGCCTGAATTTGTCCTTCAAAATCAGAAATGTCCTTCTAGGCTGGGTATGGTGGCTCACGCCTGTAATCACAGCACTTTGGGACGCCAAGATGGGAGGATTGCTTGAGGCCAGGAATTAGAAGCCAGCCTGGGGAACATAGCAAGATCTCTTAAAAAAAAAAAAAAAAAAAGCCCTTTTAAATGGCAGGCCATGGCCAGGCATGGTGGCTAACGCCTATAATCCCAGCACTTTGGGAGGCTGAGATAAGTGGATCACTTGAGGTCAGGAGTTTAAGATCAGCCTGGTAAATACAGCGAAACTCCATCTCTACCAAAAATACAAAAATTAGCCAGGCATGGTGGCGGGTGCCTGTAATCCCAGCTACTCGGGAGGCTGAGGCAGGAGAATCACTTAAACTTCATAGAAAGTTCAGTTACCTTTGCTCATCTGTGAGGACCACCCCTGCTTGGCTTTCTCCCTGTAATCACACCTGGAGGCCAGCAGTTGGTTAAGGCCAGGACAGGCAGGTATTTTGGGCATTACTCCGCAAGAGAGACCAAGACCCCCAGCGTGATGCATCTCTGTGAGGCAGGGGAGCCTCTGGCACTGAGTGTTCTCAGAGTGAACGGGTGTTTCTTCTGTCTCCGT
The DNA here is from genome assembly GCA_963573385.1 of Cacajao melanocephalus. Taxonomy (NCBI): domain Eukaryota; kingdom Metazoa; phylum Chordata; class Mammalia; order Primates; family Pitheciidae; genus Cacajao; species Cacajao melanocephalus. Next base: position 5,519 of record CAUYLG010021821.1, read on the forward strand.
TATTTATCCTTTATTTACTTTTTTTGTGTGTGGTAAAATTTGCATAACATAAAATTTACCATTTTTAAAGCTGGTGTAAATTTCAGTGGCATTCAGTCCATTCACAAGGTTGTGCAATCATCACCACTAGAATTCCAGAACATGTTCATCACCTCGAATGGGAACATTCCCACCTGTGGCAGCCGCCAATCTGCTTCCTGTCTCTGTGGATTTGCCTGTTCTAGACATTTCGTATCAATGGAATCCTACATTCTAGCCTTTTGTGTCTGGCTTCTTTCCCTCAGCACCATGTTTTCAAGGTTCATCCACATTGTGGCATGGGTCACTTCTTTGCTTTTAATGCTGGCATCATATTCCACTGTATGGACAGAACACATTTGGTTTAATACTCATCCATTGGTGGACCTTTTGCTTTTGGATCATGGCTCTTTGCTCCCTGACAACTCAGAATCTACCTACCGCATGCCCAGCAGGGTACTGGGTGCCTGGCACGTGGTAGGTGCTGGGAAAACACTCGTAAAATGAATGAGGCAGGGGCTGAGATGGGCTCAGCCCTGCCGCCCGCCTCACATTCTGAGGGCTCTCCAACCAGCCCTGGGCCTCCCGGACTCCGGCCCCACCTACCTGAAACCTGTGGGAGCTGAACAGTTTCCTCAACGTGCCCCTGAAGTCAAGGGGGGTCCTGGGTGCGGGGCCGGGGGCAGCGTCAGGGGCTGCAGCTCTGCCTTCCTCGCCTGAGGCTGGTGTGGGTGGCGGCGGCTCCTCCTCCTCCTCGTCCTCTTCGTTCTCCCATTTCTTGTAGTTGATGTTCCAGGCCTGGTAGTCATCCCCCACGACCGTGAAGTGCCTTAAGAACTTGCTCATCCTCTCCGCGGGAGCCACCTTGGCCCTGCGGGTGACTGCCTAGAGGGCAGGAACAGAGAGCAAGAGCTTCAGCCAGGTGGCCCTGGGGCCCTCTGGACCCCTCAGAGCCCACATGGCCCAGGCCGGGCCAGGCCACTGCCGGTGAAGATGGTCCTGGGTGCTCAGAGCTCCCTGTGAGCAGAGACCATGAGGTCACGGTGGTTTCTCGTGCTTTTATTTTTGGAATCCAGGGTCTCAGTGTCTATGAGGTAACAGGAAACTCTCGCCCCCAGCAGGCCTGTCGCTGTGGTCTGCTTGGCAGTAACCAACGGAATCAGTACTGCAGTCCGTCCAAAACACCCCCCATGGGCCCATGCTTGAATACTGGAAGGGCCGCCCCAAGGTTCAGAGACATCATAACCCGGAAACCGGAGGGGACTGTGGGCAGGGTGTGGGGAGGGGAAGCCAAAAGTAAAAGTACCCAGAGTTTCACAGAGAAGTCGCGAGATCCCCACCCCTCACACCACACATCAGACCGGACAGGCACGTGGCAGATGGACATTTTCCAAGTTCAGCCAGCGCTGTTTCCGTGGACAGTTGTTTAAAGCAAAAGCAAATATCCCTGTGCCCTCTCTCCACTTTGCCCAACTTGCCCTACCAGGCATCAAATTTTACATACATTTAAATAATTAACATGCATAGGTATGAGTGCGAAAGCAGGCTACATGACTCCTGGAACAGGAAGAGAGAGCCCAATGTCCCTGTGGGAGGCTCGAGGAGAGGGGTGGCAGTCCAGGCTCATGGGAAAGAAAGGCTGGAGAGGCTGGGACACGCCTGGCTTTCTCGATAGGAAAAATCCAGTCCCCACCTTGCCCCACACACAGAAGACATTTCAGATGTACTAACATTAATGTGTAAAGTGCATTAAAAAAGGAACAACTTAAAAAGTCTTAGAACAAAATATAGCCAAGTAACTTCATGAGCTTAGGATAGGGAAAGATTCCTTAAATAACACAAAATACCACAAAATAGGCTGGGCACGGTGGCTCACACCTGTAATCCCAGCACTCGTCCCACGGGCTAAGGCAGGTGGATTGCTTGAGGTCAGGAGACCAGCTTGGCCAACATGGTGAGACCCCATCTCTACAAAAAATATAAAAATTAGCTGGGCACGATGGTACATGCCTGTAATCCCAGCTACTCAGGAGGCCGAGGCCCCAGAATCGCTTGAACTGGGAGGTGGAGGTTGCAGTGAGCCAAGATCGTGCCACTGCACTCCAGCCTGGGCAACAGAGACCCCCCTACCCCAAAAATGAACAACACAAAAACAAACACAAAATAGATTTCACTGCATCAAAACTAAAAGCTTTACTATGACAGACAGACACAGACAGACACACACACGCACACCCCTACAAAGTTAAAAGACACACCACAGACGAGGATATTTGCCATGTATTTGATAGACAAAGACTTAGTATCCAGAATATACAAAGAAATCTTATAAATCAAAAAGAGAAAGAAAAACTCAATGGAAAACTGGGCAGTGGCTATCTACAGGCAGGTTGTGTAAGAGAAAACCCAGATAGCCAAGATGCTCATCCCCACTAATACTCAGAAAAACGCAGGGTCAAGTAACAACCACACAACTTTTCACTCCTCAGGTTGGCAAGAGTCTTAAAGTCTACAACATCAAATATCGGTGAGGGTGGGAAGCAGTGGGGTCTCTCGAATACGGAAGATAGATATAGGCACCAGCACCATCATTTTGGGAAGCAATTTGGCATGGTCTTGTCAAGCTGAAGTTGTGTGTATCTTTCTGAACGTAATCTAGTGATTCCATCCCTACATCCAAAGAGAACTTGGGCACATGTGCTCAAACAGGTGACACGTTCAAGAATGTTCACGCAAATATTCACCTAGTTGGCCTAGTGTGGCTCACACCTGTAATCCCCACACTTTGGGAGGCTGAGGTGGGAGGATTTCTTGAGTCCAGGAGCTGAGACCAGTCTGGGCAACATGGCAAGACCCTGTCTCTACAATAACAAAAAAAAATTAGCCAGGCATGGTAGCACACACCTGTAGTCCCAGCTACTTGGGAGGCTGAGGCAGGAGGATTGCTTGAACTTGGGAGGTCCAGGCTGCATTGAGCCATGTTCTTCAGCCTGGGCAACAGAGTGAGACTCTGTCTCAAAAAAGAAAAAAATAATAATTCACCTAAATGTGGGCCATAGAGAAATGAATATTCTCTGTTCATGTGATGGGACACTACACAGCTGTTAAAATGAATTAACTGCGTCTCAGTAGGTCACTGGTGATGCCTGTGAGTACCTACTTGGCAGCACGGAACACAGTAGACCAATCACTGCTTTCTTCAAACAGTTCCTTCGCTGGCTGCTGGGATGCCACAGGCTCCTGGTTTTCCTCCTACCTCAGTGGTTGTTTCCTGCTAGTTATTTTGGCCAGTGGATACCTTAGAAGAAGACCTTACATTTAATTTTCTTTTCTTTTTTTCTTTTAAGAGACAGGATCTCACTCTGTCACCCAGGCTAGATGCAGGAGTGTGATCATAGCTCACTGCAGTCTTGGATTCCTGGACTCAAGCAATCCTCCTGCCTCAATCTCCCAGGTAGTTTGTACTATGGCACACTATACCATGTCTGATAATTAAAACAAAATTTTTTTTTTAGTGATGTGGTCTTGCTATGTTGCCCAGGCTGGTCTTGAATTCCTGGTCTAAAGCAACACTCCTGCCTCAGCTTCCCGAGTAGCTGGGATTACAGGTACATGCCACCCACTGTGCCTGGCTTACATTTAAGTATTAAGTACAACTGTACACCCAGCACCTAGAACAGTGACTTGCACTTAATAGACACTCAAAAATACTGAAATGTTTGTTAAGCAACAATGAATCTAGCAATGTGGGTAGCTCCTAAAAAATGTTGATTGTAAAGGAAAGATATGGGAGAATATGAACAATGCCATACCACTTAAGTAAAAATGTTAAATATATGGAAAATATTATCATATATTGTTTTGGAATGTATAAAAACAGCAGTGTAAACATACACAAGAATGAGATTTCTGCTTCTAGCCTTACTACACTATAGAGTAACTAGTGGCAGATCATCCCTCTTGCCATAATGAATTATAAAACTGGATAAAATATGTGAAATTTACTGTGATCCTTTAGAGAAATGAATGAGGCAAACCCCACAATCACCCTCGGTTTGTGCCTGAAGGTACTTTCTAGACTGCGAAGGCAAAGACTATGGTTCAGAGCTATGGAGGCTCCCTCCCCTCAGGAATCTGCATGGCAATGTACCAGAAATAGGAAATCTATGCAGAGGAGGAGATCCAAAAATGTAGACTTTGGTTCAGTCCTAAATGTCATGTGTGTGGAACAAGGTTTCATGAGGCAGGGAAAAACACAACTTTCAGGAAAAAAACAACGCTTAGGGTGCTGTGAGCTGAACAACTACCAGAGATTACAAAGGACAGGGTTGGGAGATATGTGAGTTCCCAACAGCCAGAGTAGAGAGACCTTATTGGACACCTAAGCATTCAGCAGAGATCCCAGAAAAATCGTGCCTTATAAGCAGACCTAATCTAGCCTTACAAGAAGGGCCACATTACACTCATCCCAACAAAGCTTAAGAAGAAGCCTTGACTAGCCTGGCCAACATGGCAAAACCCCATCTTTACTAAAAATACAAAAATTAGCCAGGTGTGGTGGCAGGCACCTGTAATGCCAGCTACTTGGAAGGCTGAAGCAGGAGAATCACTTGAACCTGGGAGGCAGAGGTTGTAGTGAGCCGCGATCATGCCATTGCATTTCAGCCTGGGGGACAAGAGCAAGACTTTGTCTGAAAATAAAATAAAATAAAATAAAATAAATTTAAAAAGCCTTGAAAAGAACAAGGTGATCCCTAAGTAAATTAACTGCCTATTGGAACAAAACTCAACACTCTGTTAGAAAGAAAACACCACAAACTCAACATTGTAGATGCATGCTGTCTAGCATACAATAAAAATTACTAGATAGATAAAGCTGAAAAATGTGGCCCATGACTAATAGAAAAATCAGCTAATGGAAGACTCAAAATGGTCAGAGATAATGGAATTGGCCAACAAAGACTTGAAAACAGATATTAAAAATATACTCAAGGATTTCAAGGAAAACATGAACTTGATGAGGGAACAAATAAGAATCTCAAAGAGAAATGGTAGCTACAAAAAAGATCCAGATGGATATTTTAGAACTGAAAAGTACATATATGAAAAGAAAAAATCACTGGATGGGCTTAACAGCTGATAACATACTACCAAAGAAAAGACCAGCGAACTTTTAAAGACAGGGCAATAGAAAACATCAACTGGAAACACAGAGAAAAAAATGCTGAAAGGAAAATTAAACAGAGCCCCAGGGACCACAGCTACAGCTAGTAGTCTAACATATGTGTACCTGTAGTTCATGGCCCTCCAGGGACTGGCAATTCTCCTTCCCACAGCCTCCTCGTCACACTCCAGCCACCCTTCCCTCCCTCTGATGCTCCACACCAAGCCATCATGCGGGCTGTTCCCTCAACCTAGAATGTTCTTCTTCCCACTCTGAGCTTGGCTCACTCTTACTTATGCTTGAAACTTCAGCTAAAATGTCACTTCCTCAAAGGGGCCCTCCCTGACCCCTAAAATCTAAATCAGTTCCCCTCCCATGTATAACCTCTCCTCACACTTTTCCTTTGAGAGCCCTTATCCTAGTATCTAACTAGAAACTGTTTGTGCAGCCATTTATTTATTCTGTCTTTCTCCTCACTAGCATTTACCCTGCGTGAAGGCAGGGTCTGTGTCCCCAGAGTCTCGTGTGACACCTCAACTTCAGCAGAAGCCCATCATGTACCTGTTGGCTGAGGGCGCTGGTACCCCATCTCCCGTGCTGGGCTCTGGGCTTGTCTCAGCGAGACCAAACATCTCTGGACTCCCAGGGCTGGCCAGGGCCAAGGGTATACTGAAGCTCTCCAGGCAGCCACTGACCATAATTCCCTTTTTTGAGACAGGGTCTCGCTCTGTCACCCAGGCTGGAGTGCAGTGTGCGATCACGGTTCACTGTAGCCTTGACCTCCCGGGATTAAGTGATCCTTCCACAAAAGCCTCCTGAGTAGCTGGAACTACAGGCACACACCATCACATTTGGCTAATTTTTTGTATTCTTTTGTAGAGGCAGAGTTTTGCTATGTTGCCCAGGCTAGTCTCAAACTCCTGGACTCAAGTGATCCGCCTGCCTTGGCCTCCCAAAGTGCCGGGATTACAGGCGTGAGCCACCATGCCTGACGCCATACTTTGCTTTGGAAACAACTCACCTGGCAGACAAGAGCAGCCTGTCCTATGTCTCAGCGGGGCGGGAACCTCAGGGTACTTTGCAAAAACAGCATTTATAATTTACAGAAGAGGAAATTTTTCTTTCTGAAACCTTGCAACCAGTGAAGAAGCAACTTTTAGTAATTTGGGATGAAAATATCTAGGGCACTCAGCAGAGCAGAAAACATTTCTGGTTTTCAGTCAAGAGTCTGTCATGCCAGAAGCAGAAAAGTTCCAGAAAAGGGCAGATAGGGTTGATCATGAGAATGTGGTGGGCTTCAGCAGCTTCACCACCCACCCCGGGCTCCTGGCATTTGTGGAAAGACTGAGTCAATGTGGTGCACAGAGCACCTTCCTTGGTGCCTGGCTTGGAGTAGCCCCCAGCTCTGGAAGTGCCAGCTATGATTATCCCTTAACAACAAAAACTCGCCTGAGCGCGGTGGCTCACACCTGTAATCCCAGCACTTTGGGAGGCTGAGATAGGCAGATCACTTGAGGTCAGGAGTTCAAGACCAGCCTGGCGAACATGGCGAAACCCCATCTCTACTAAAAACACAAAAAATAGCCACACATGGTGGCAGGTGCCTGTAATCCCAGCTACTCGGGAGGCTGAGGCATGAGACTTGCTTGAACCAGAGGTTGCAGTGAGCTGAGATCACATCACTGCACTCCAGCCTGGGCTATGGAGTGAGACTTTGTCTCAGAAAAGGAAAACAAGAAAACCCGAAAACTCCTCTCCTCCAGCTTTATCGCCATCCTAAGATATTTCACTTCTCCGCCCACTGCCTGCCTCTGCAACCCTCAGACTGTTAAGTTACACGAACTGATACAGCCACTTTGTGGCTTAAGCGACAATGAGCTGTGTTTCTGTCACTTACAGCCCCAAAGGTCTATAGGTGAAGTTGCTGATGCGGGACACCCCCACAGCTCCATCTCCCATGCAAGAATCCCTGTGGTTCCCACTGTACCCTGATACTCCTCTGAGGTCACGTTTCCATATCAAAGCCTGTGACCGTGGCTCCAGCCTGCCTGACTGTCCCACACGCTTTGATGCTGTTCTGCTCTGCTTGGCAATTTCGCCCCCTGCTTCTCCTCCTATCTCTGGCGGCCCTCCTCAGCCTCCTGTACCATGTCTCTGCCCCAATGCCAGGAGTCCTGACCCTGCCCTTGGGCCGGTGACTCTCTCTCTTTGGGGGTCTTAGCACACCTGTGTTCTCGGTGCTGTTCACGTTCAAATTAAAGACTCCAGTCTGATGTTCAAGATCCTGCTTGGTTTGCTGTGACCCAAACTGAACTGATTTCTTACCTTTTTCACCAAATCCACTCCTCCTTCCACATCCCCTAGGGCACACTGTCACATCCACCTGGCTGCCCAGGCCAAGAACAGAAAGTAGTCCTGGGCTCCTCCCTCTCCCTCACGCCCCATCGATTTCACTTCCTGAACCCGGCTGGCCCTCTATCATCCCCTCCCTGTCACCAGGACCTGCCATGACCCTTCTTCCACTCTGTGGCCAGGGTCCTCCTTCTCCAATGCCAACCTGACTCCTTTCCTGCTGTGCAGCAACCCCCACACCCATGACTGCCTTTGGGATCAAGTCCCAGCTCTCTTGGCTTCTCTAGGCCCTGGTCTCCCCGCCAGCCTCATTCTTGCCTCTGCCACCCTCCAGCCACGTGGAACTTGCAGTTCTAGTGCGGACCACGCTCTTTTGCTTCCAGGACTTTGCATGGCCTGTCCCCTTCCCATCTATCTTCCAGGTTGTACACTAGATTTTACCTTCCTTGGGAGGCCTTCCTTAATTGTCCCCTGCCCCAGTGGGGATATGCATCACGCCATCTTAACAACCACTGAGACACGGTCCCCACCACACTTGGCTGTGAACGTGGGGAGGGCAGAGATTCTTCCTCAGTCACAGGGAGAGACTCAAGAAATGGATAATAGGCTGGGCTTGGTGGCTCACGCCTGTAATCTCAGCACGTTGGGAGGCTGAGGCAGGTGGATCACTGTCAGGCCTCCACGTGCAAGCCTGGACCCAGAAAGTCTAAAGTCCTGCCTGCCTCAGCTGATCACCCTCCACCCCTGCCTGTGTTCACCATTATATGTGATCCACAGAGCTTCCTTGGATATAAGCTTCCCCCACCTCACCCTGCCATCTTAACTGTTATTATGATAATGTGAACACTCCTCACTCCACCCTACCATATAGCTACTCTTATCCCACCCACCATTTTAACTAAACTTCTGGTAATGTATACTCCTTGTCCCTACCCTCACCACTGTAACTGATCTTACTCTGTAACTTTCCACACTGCCCACTCCAAACCTATAAAACCAACTCCCATCCCACTGCCCTTCGTTAACACCCTTTTCTGCCTTAGCCCACCTGCACCCAGGTGAATAAACAGCCATGTTGCTTACACAAAGCCTGTTTGGAGGGGGCCTCTTCATTCAAAGCGCACGTTTTTAACAATCACCTGAGACCAGCCTGGCCAATGCGGTGAAACGCCATCTCTACTAAAAATACAAAAATTAGCCGGGCGTGGTGGCGTGTGCCTGTAATCCCAGCTACCCGGGAGGCTGAGGCTGCAGTGAGCCAAGATCACACCACTGCACTCCAGTCAGCCTAGGTGACAGAGTGAGACTCCATCTCAAAAAAAATAAATAAAAAACGAGAGAGAGAGAGAAAGAAAAACAAAGAAATGCTTAATAAATGAATTTACAAAATCTCAGGCACTGCCCCTGCAAGTTAAACATCGCGGACCTCTCTCTTACAGGTATTACACCAGAAAAACTACCACCTGGGAGAGAAGGGGAAAGTGAAAAAGACAGACCTAGAAGTGAAGGAGAGAAAAGCGTTTTTGTGGATGCCTGTTTTTACAGGCTCAGAAGCTGCCATCTGTGGGAGGGGGAAAGTCCCTAGTTCATGGTTACCCAACAATAGCAGAAAAAGGCACTTTTTAAGAAAGTCAGCCGACTCCCAATTCCCATGGCCTGATGTCCCTTCAGTTTCCATTTCTCTGTTCCCTCCCAGAGCTATTTTTGAGGACTTGATTTGCATATTAACTATCAACCTCATCCCAAACCTCCAAGACACAATGGCAGCAACATGTATTACTACAGTTGCTCATTCTATCATGGCTCCTGTCATCTTAGCATGCTGCTAACTTCCTTCCACACGCTATTTCATTTCAACTCCTAACAATGCTCTGAGGTGGAGGCCACCCGGGTGAGGGGGGACTTGTCCAAGGTCACACACTGTGGGGAACTGGAAAAGCAGGATCTGCCGCTGAGCTCCATGACCTGGAGACTATGTTCTAGAATACACAGTTTACAGAAAGCCAGGCAGCCAGCGACTGCAGAGCCACCTGCTCAGAGGGTAGAGTGGGTGGAATTGTGCACCCCCCTCTAATTCCTGTCTCCTGGAACCTTAGAATGCGACTTAATTTGGAATGCAGGTCTTTGCAGATGTAACTAAAGATCTTAAGATGAAGATGTTCTTATAAAGAGAGAAAAGGGGTGTCCTTATAAAAAGAGAAAAGGGGCTGGGAGTGATGGCTCACGCCTGTAATCCCAGCACTTTGGGAGGCTGAGGCGGGTGGATCACTTGAGGTCAGGGGCTCGAGACCAGCTTGACCAAGAAGGCAAAACCCTGTCTCTACTAAAAATACAAAAATTGGGGCCAGGCGCGGTGGCTCACGCCTGTAATCCCTGCACTTTGGGAGGCCGAGGCAGGTGGATCATCTGAGGTCAGGAGTTCGAAACCAGCCTGACCAATGTGGTGAAACCCCGTCTCTACTAAAAATGCAAAAATTAGCCGGGCATGGTGGTGGGTGCCTGTAACCCCAGCTACTTGGGAGGCTGAGGCAGGAGAATTGGTTAAACCTGGGAAGTGGAGGTTGCAGTGAGCTGAGATGGCACCATTGCACTTCAGCCTGGGCAAAAAGAGTGAGACTGTCTCAAAAGAAAAAACCAAAAATTGGCTGGGCATGGTGGCTCATATCTATAATCCCAGCACTTTGGGAGGCTGAGGCTGGCAGATCACCTGAGGTCAGGAGTTTGAGACCAGCCTGGCCAAACACGGCAAAACCCTGTCTCTACTAAAAACACAAAAATTAACTGGGCATGGTGGCAGGTGCCTGTAATCCCAGCTACTCAGGAGGCTGAGGCAGAAGAATAGCTTGAACCCGAGAGGCTGCAGTGAGCCGTGATCATGCCAATGCACTCCAGCCTGGGTGACAGAGTGAGACTCTGTCTCAAAAAACGAAACGAAACCAAACCAAACCAAACCCAGAAATTAGGCCAGAATGGTGGCAGGCGCCTGTAATCCCAGCTACTTGGGAGGCTGAGGCAGGAGAATCACTTGAACCTGGGAGGAGGAGGTTGCGGTGAGCCAAGATCATGCCATTGCACTCCAGCCTGGGTGACAAATTGAGACTTGGTATTGGGAAAAAAAAAAGAGAAAAGAACATGCAGAGAGTAAGGTCACATGAAAGTCACAGAGGTCAGAGTGATGTGTCCACAAGCCAAACACTACCAGCAACACCGGAGGCTGGGACGGCGGCCTGGGACAGATCTCCCCATCCTAAAGCCTCTAGGGTCCAATCCTGCCAACACCTTGATTCTGGACTTCTGGTTTCCGGAACCAGTGAGAATGAGTTCGTGTTGTTGACACCCCTGCCCCCAACCCCCAGTTTGTAGTAATTTGTTACAGCAGCCACAGGAAACCAGGACAGAGGGTGTGTGCCCGAGTGAGCTGGGATGGTTCATAGCCCAGGTGCTGTCTTTCTCTTTATCTTTCTGGGCCACACATTTGTCCTGGCCTCAAGGAGAAAGCCGAATTCTCCCTGAGCCACCAGGCCCAGTCAATTTTTGTATTTTTAGTAGAGACAGGGTTTTGCCATGTTGGCCAAGCTGGTCTGGAACTCCTGACCTCAAGTGATCCAAAACCACCTGGAGAAAGCCCAGTTCTGCAGCCAAGCCCAGCAACAGCGGCGGCTCATGCTCAGAGCCCACTGGTCACACCACCTCCTCTCACTTATGCTTTTAATGCGTCTAAGAAGTAGGCAGGCTGGGTAGGCGCAGTCTCTCCATTCTACAGAAGGGGAAACTGAGGCCTAGGGAGGAGAGATCACTTACCTGAAGTCACACCATGCCACACATTGTGGCAGGGTGACAGAGGCAGAGGGAAGTGGGCACTCCTGTATGCTAGCTGATGGGCATGTAATGGGTGTGCCCTTCCTAGGAGGGTAACAGGGCAGTTCCTTTCACCTTTTGAAAACATATTTGAGTCTCTCTCATGCGTCAGGCTTGGGGATAAAAGAGAGGATTGGCCCTAAACCAATTTATATCAAATTTTTATTTTATTTTCTGAGATGGGGTCTCATTTTGTTGTTCAGGCTGGAGTGCAGCCTCAAACTCCTGGGCTCAAGCAATCCTCCTGCCTCAGCCTCCCAAGTAGCTAGGACTACAGGTGCATGCCACCATGGCTGCCTTAGTTTCTATCAACATTTAAAATGTCCTTATCGTTTGACTTGACAAGACACTCCCACGTGCACACAGGTGCTTGCTCCAGTCCTGCTTCAATAGCCCAAAACTGGAAACCACCTCACAGTCTGTTGCCCAGGAGACGATGGAAGAAGGCTCACACCACAGAGCACCACGCCACTGTGCGCAGGCCTGTAAACTCACGCACCCACAGGGAAAGGGCTCCTGGATCTATGGTTATGGGAAAATGGACAAAATCAATCCCAACTCCCAGGAGGAGAGAAGGACTGGGTTGGAGGGTGAAACTTTCCATTTTTTTCTAACAGGTTTCATATGGTTTGGCTGTGTCCCCACCCAAATCTCAACTTGAATTGTATCTCCCAGAATTCCCACATGTTGTGGGAGGGACCCAGGGGGAGATAATTGAATCAGGGGGGCCTATCTTTCCCATGCTATTCTTGTGTTAGTGAACAAGTCTCATGAGATCTGATGGGTTTATCAGGGGTTTCTGCTTTTGCTTCTAACTTTCTCTTGCTGTCTCCATGTAAGAAGTACCTTTCGGTTGGGTGCGGTGGCTCATGCCTGTAATCCCAGCACTTTGGGAGGCCAAGGTGGGTGGATCATGAGGTCAAGAGATCGAGACCATCCTGGCCAAGAGGGTGAAACCCTGTCTCTACTGAAAAAATACAAAACTTAGCTGGGTGTGGTGGCGTGCACCTCTAGTCCCAGCTACTTGGGAGGCTGAGACAAGAGAATCACTTGAACCCAGGAGGTGGAGGTTGCAGTGAGCTGAGATTGGTACACAGAAGTCAAGAATTGAGGTTTGGGAACTTCCACTTAGATTTCAGAAAATGTATGGAAGCACCTGGATGCCCAGGCAAAAGTTTGCTGCAGAGGCGGGGCCCTCATGCAGAACCTCTGCTGGGGCAGTGCAGAAAGGAAATGTAGGGTGGGAGCTCCCATACAGAGTCCCTACTGGGGCACCACCTAGTAGAGCTGTGAGAAGAGGGCCACAGTCCTCCAGACCCCAGAATGGTAGATCTACTGACAGCTTGCACCGTGTGCCTGGAAAAGCCTCAGACACTCAATGCTAGCCTGCGAAAGCAGCCAGGAGGTGGGTTATAAGTTGCAAAGCCACAGGGGCAGAGCTGACCAAGACTAGGGGAACCTATCTCTTGCATCAACCTGACCTGGATGTGAGACATGGAGTCAAAGATGATCATTTTGGAGCTTTAGAATTTGACTGCCCCACTGGATTTCAGACTTGCATGGGCCCTGTAACCCTTTTGTTTTGGCCAGTTTCTCTCATTTGGAAGAGCTGTATTTATCCAATACCTGTATCTCATTGTATCTAGGAAGCAACTAGCTTGATTTTGATTTTTACCAGCTCACAGGCAGAAGAGACTTACTTGCCTTGTCTCAGATGACTCTGGACTGTGGACTTTTGGGTTAATGCTGAAATAAGCTAAGACTTTGGGGGACTGTTGGAAAGGCATAATTAGTTTTGAAATGTGAGGACATGTGATTTGGAGGGGTCAGGGGCAGAATGATATGGTTTGGCTGTGTCCCCACCCAAATCTCAACTTAAATTGTATCTCCTAGGATTCCCACATGTTGTGGGAGGGACCCAGGGGGAGGTAATTAAATAATGGGGGCCAATCTTTCCTGTGCTATTCTTGTGATAGTGAATAAATCTCATGAGATCTGAAGGGTTTTTCAGGGGTTTCCACTTTTGCGTCTAATTTTCTCTTGTTGCCTCCATGTAAGAAGTGCCTTTCACCTTGCACCATGATTCTGAGGCTTCCCCAGCTATGTGGAAGTGTAAGTCCAATTAAACCTCTTTTTCTTCCCAGTCTTGGGTATATCTTTATCAGCAGTGTGAAAACAAACTAATATAAGGTTTAACCCTAAGAAACTACCATTTTTGGAGGGATATCCAGCCTTCAGGGAGTTAAGTGGTTAATAAAGTATTTAGTGGAGGTGGGAAGAGCAACCAATATACTCATAACTGGAATCTCTGAATAAGGAAATGAGTTTAACAGACTAGAACAAAGATATAATTCAAGAAAACTTTCCTGATATAAAAGAGGACTTTAAAAATGCCATCTTTGTAGATAAAAACTAGAAGAAGTTGACAATTTCCTATGATTCAGCCTAATATTTGCTATTTTAATTTATTATGCCATACATATGTTCATGTGCAGTTATTAAAAAACAAATATAAGGCTGGGTGCCATGGCTCATACCTGTTATCCCAGTGCTTTGGGAGGCCAAGGTTGGTGTATCACCTGAGGTCAGGAGTTTGAGACCAGCCTGACCAACATGGTGAAACCCCGTCTCTACTAAAAATACAAAAATTAGCCAGGCATGCTAGTGCATGCCTGTAGTCCCAGCTACTTGGGAGGGTGAGGCAGGGAAATTGCTTGAACTGAGGAGGCGGAGGTTGCAGTGAGTTGAGATTATGCCACTGCACTCCAGCCTGGCGACAGAGTGAGACTCCATCTCAAAAACAAACAAAAAAGACAAACAAAAAAACCCCCATAAAACCATAAGTGATAAAGCCAGCACGGGAACTCAAGTCCTCCAGATTGTTCTTTCCTCTGCTGATATGAAGAAAAAAAAATGGCAGAAAAGATTTTTTTTAAAGCAACTAAAATGACATTTTAAGAGACAGGACTGGGTGTGGTGGCTCATGCCTGTAATCTCAGCACTTTGGGAGGCCAAGGCAGGTGGGTCGCTTGAGCCCAGGAGTTCGAGACCAGCCTGGCCAACATGGTGAAACCTCATCTCTACTAAAAATATGAAAGTTAGCTGGGTGTGGTGGTGGTGGTACGTGCCTATAATTCCAGCTACTTGGGAGGTGGAGGCGTAACAATCACTTGAACCTGGGAGGTGGAGGTTGCAGTAAGCCAAGATCACGCCGCTGCACTCCAGTCAGGACAACAGAGCAAGACTCTGTCTCTAAATAAATAAATAAATAAAGAGATGGGATCAAGGTTCTGAAATGCAATCTTTCCTCCCTTAGCAGAGGAGTAAACTGAGGCCTGCAACATGGTAACCACCACCTGTCAGTGGGCAGTCCAAAGACTTGTACCTGGTGTGCTGCTTCCTGGTCCCGGGTCCTAATGCCACCCAAGCAGGGCCAGGGCAGTTGTCACCAGTCCTAGCTTCACTTCCCCTCCCCTATAGCCCTAACCAGCACAAAGCCTGGTGCATTTCAGCAACTAAATGATCCCTGATCTGCCACCTACTTCCCCCACACTCTGCCACCGCCCTGGCCAACCCCCGTCTCACTCAGAGGCTGTCACGGCTCCTCTCTGCTCTCTCCTTCCCCGCCGCGTTCTCTATCTGCTGCAGGGGAGCATCCTTCCAAGCATGATCACGTCACTCCCTGTACAGAAAAGGGCCAGTCCAGCAGGCCCCACGCCGCCCTCCTCAGACAGGCCTGCCTGGCCTTCACTGGCATCTGGGAATGTGGACTTCTGGAAAATTCCCACTATTCCCTGCTAAGAGCAGCTCACTGTGCCTAGACTGCTTGTGGAAACAGCATGGTTTGTGCTGAACTCCTGCTTTCCTTTGGAGAGTCCGGAACTTTTCTAAGTGCCAGGCAGAGGGTGCCTCTGTGCCCAGCCCCAGTGAAAACTCTGGGCATTGGGTCTCTAAGGAATTGCTCTGCTTGTGAAGACTTAACACATCTTGTCACAACTCCCTGCTGGAGGAATTAAGCGTGACCCTCTAGGACCCCCGCCCCCAACCCAGGAGAGGGCTCTGGAAGCTTGCGCCAGGTTTCTTCTGAACTTCACCCCATGCTCATCGTCCCTTTACTGATCTTAATTTCAATCCTTTTGTGGCAATTAATCTGAGCCAGGAGCGCATCTGCATGCGAGTCCCATGGGTCCTCCTAGTGAGTCACTGACACTGGGCAGGGGGTCTTGGGGACCCTGACACATTCCTTTAAAACTTTTGGCTGGGTACAGTTGCTCATGCCTCCATGTAAGAAGTGCCTTTTGCCTTGTGCCATGATCTCAGCACTTTGGGAGGCTGAGGAGGGAGGCTCACTGAGTTCAGGAGTTCAAGACCAGCCTGGGCCACAGAGTGAGACCCCATCTCTACAAAAAATCCAAAAATTAACCATGCATGGTGTTGCTCACCTATAGTCTCAGCTACTCAGGAGGCTGAGGCAGGAGGATCACTTGAGCCCAGAATGTCAGGGCTGCAGTGAGCTGTGATCATGTCACTGCACTCCAGCCTGGGTGACAGAGCGAGAGACCTTGTCTCTAAAGAAAATTAAAAAAAAAATGCCAACACCTTCCAGAAGCCCACTCCTGTTCTGCAAGCTGTGGCCTCTGCCTGCCTATCTGACCTCCCCTCTCACCTCTCCCCCGACTCTGGCCACATTGTCCCCTTTGAGCCTTTCATACTTGGCTGGTTTCTTCAACCACAGGGCCTTTGCACCCATGACTTCTTTCGCCTAGAATGTGCAACCCCCTTTCACCCTGTCATCTATCTTCTTCTTCCTCCCAGCTCTCAGGAGCTGGCCAGGCCTTCCCCATCACACTCTTATGGGGCCCGATGATTCACAGCATGACCTCTGTGCCTGGCAGACCACAGGCTCCTGCTGAACGTGCCTCCTCCTGGATGGTGGAATGAAACCCCTGAGCAAACCTCTTCTCTCGGAGAGGCAAGAGGACTCCAGGCAGCAGCCTCACCTGCCCCAGCACTTCTCCCCTCCTGCCTCAGGGGATCCGTGTTCTGAGGAAGGCCTATTTTTAAAATCAGGGAAGTCTTTAAATAAGCGTAGAAGCTTTTCCTTCTCGAGGGCGGGGAGGAAGTCTGAGGTTGATGAAAACCACCACCGTGACAGCTCCGTCACAGACCTTTAGCTCTGGCAGGAGGGGCTGCTTACAGGCTGAGGAGTTTAACTGGTGGCCCAGGTCCCCCTAAAGCCATGGTCCCCAACTCTCTCTCCTTTTTCTATAGGGTTAGGAACCCTCCTGACTTGGTAGATGAGCCGGTCAACCTGGCAAGATGATGGCGGGGCTGCATAGAAACGAGATGGGAGATATTTATAGGAGTGGAACTGTAATCATTCCAACTATCCTCAGAATACCTGCTGTTTAATATTTTCTGAGTTCTGTGCAAAGACCTTCATCACACACCGCAGCAAGCCCATGAGGTGGGGACTGCAATGCCTCTGTTTACGGATGAGGAAACCGAGAACAGAGAGGCCAGTGACTTGTCCCAGGTCACACAGTCAGCAAGAAGCACAGCTAGGATTCCAACTCAGGCTGCCCAGGCCAGCACCCGCTCCTCCTGTGGGACCCCTCATGAACACTGCCCAGCCCTGTACCCTGCTCACAGCTGGAAAAGCCCCATGCTGGGAAGGGATTTTGGAGCAATGCTTCTCAGTAAGAAATCATATTCCAAACCCTGCCTCTCAGTACACACTGCCTTGTGTATAAACATTCTATAATCAGCACTACAGTTACTAGGTGAGGCACTCTTATTTTCCATTTCATTCTATTTCTTTCTTTCTTTCTTTCTTTTTTTTTTTTTTTTGAGACAGGTTCTTACTTTGTCACCTAGGCAGGAGGGCAGTGGCATGATTAGGACTCACTGTAGCCTCGACCTCCTGGGCTCGAGAGATCCTCCTACCTCAGCCCCAGAAATAGCTGGGACTACAGGCGTGCACCACCATACCTGGCTAATTTTTCATATTTTTAGTAGAGATGGAGTTTCTCCATGTTACTCAGGCTGGTCCCAAACTCCTGATCTCAAGTGATCCACCCACCTTGGCCTCCCAAAGTGCTGGGATTACAGGTGTGAGCCACCGTGCCCGGCCCTATTTCATTTCTTAAAAGGTTGATTGTAGCTCACTCAATGGATTTCAGGAGCCATCAATGGGTTGAGTTTAAAGACACAGTTTTAGGGGGACATGCTCTGCCTATTTCCCTGGGAATGACTGAGAGGGGAGTCTGGTCCAAACCTGTGACATCAGTCATGTCATCCAGGAGCAGAGACTGTGCTATTTGTTTTACAAAAGTGTAGAAAGAAAAAAGAAAAAGTTATCCAAGTAGAAATGAAGCGCTGCCACCCGTGTGACTAGGTCCCCTGAGCCAATGTCTAGTGATGCTTTGGCCATGGAAACCACAGGACGCAGTGCTCAGGGTATCCCTCGTTCCTCCTTCTGCAGAGGGAGGGGTCCCCAGGCCAGGCTGCCCGTTGGATTCACCTGGCAGCTTGAAGGCACCCTGAAACCTGGGTCCTGGGCTCAGAGCTTCCAATTCAACCCATCTGGGTGCAGTCTGGGTGCTGGGGTGGTCAGTGTGCAGCATAGGTGGGTGAGGAACCCCAGCTGCACCTGGGGTCTGTGCACGCCTCATGAGAAATGAGCCCAGGAGCTGCAGGGAGTTCTACACACACCTGGTTCTTAAGTTCCCCAGAGGGGGCTGCTGAGTGCAGTGACCTGCGCTGAGGAACAAGGTCAGCTGATGGCTGAAAAGCCAGTTTATCCTCATGACAGAGCCAGCAGCTCCCACGTCTTCAATGCAGGCTGGAGCTGGGCACCCGGCTGAGTGCTTTCCACGTGCAATCTTGTTTAACCCTCACCTCAACTCTGTGAGGTAGTGTGATCGTTCCCATTTTACAAAAGAAGAAAACTGAGGCTCTGAGAGGTGGGAGGGGCAGCCAGGGGCTCTGAGAGGTGGGAGGGGCAGCTAAGGGCTCTGAGGAGGTCAGGTGAGCCTAGCTCCACAGCACTGCAAGCCAGGTCTGCACATGGCTACAAACCCCACCAGAACTCGGAGAGCTGATGCTCAAAAAGCTCTGAACTAATCTCATTGAGATGATTTTTTCCAAAACAATTAATTCCATAAGGGCAGATCATGAAAAGGAACACGTTCTTTAAACCAGTAAGAGGCTTATTTGCCACAAGTGGTCCTGGCCCTGTCCCCAGCTCCCCAACAATGCCCTCCTGACAACGCCCTCCCAGGCTAGCCTCTGTGTGACGACAAGCTGGCTCCAGGCCCCAGAAGTTCCTTAAGGTGAGTCCCTGGTTCGGCATTTCAATCCCTTGCTGTCTCTATACCCTGGTATGGGCTTCTGACAAGGTCCTCACCCCACCAACTCATCCCTGCAACCCCCAGACTCAAATGCATACCCCCAGCTTGACCTGCTGCCATTTACCCCGTGAACAGACCTTTAGGCTTGATCTATTTCTTTTAGTATTACTATTATGAAAAGAGGAATAAAAGAAAGGGAAATAAATTCATAACAGTCTCAGCACACCAAACTTATGTATCATCTACCTGTCTACCTCTTTCTCTCCCATCTGTCTGTATCTTTTATAATTATAATCAAAGACAGTAGGCCAGGTGCGGTGGCTCATGCCTGTAATCCCAGCACTTTGGGAAGCTGAGGCAAGTGGATCACTTGAGGCCAGGAGTTTGAGACCAGCCTGGTCAACATGGAGAAACCCTGTCGCTACCAAACTTACAAAAAAATTGGCTGGGGATGGTGGTGCACGCCTGTAATCCCAGTTTCTCGGGTGGCTGAAGCCCAAGAATGGTTTGAACCCGGAGGTGCAGGTTGCAGTGAACCAAAATTGCGCCACTGCACTCTAGCCTGGGAGACAGAGCCAGGCCCTGTCTCCAGAAAAAAACACAGCAAATAATTTTGTATCTTATTTTTTACCATTATATGCATCAAATTCACACCTATTCAGAGGCCAGAAAAGTTACCAAGGAGTCAAATGGTCTCATTATTGCATTTTGCATGGTTTTTAGCCATTCTGCATGGTTTTATGGTTTTAAATCCAATTCTAAGACCATGTTTTATCACATTTTAACGTCTCTGAAATCTGGATGGGCCTGACAATTGGTCGGTTTCAGCCTTGTGTTAGTTCTCATCACAGTAAAGGGCAGCACATGCTTGCTTCGCTTCTCTTCACAGTACATAAAATAAGGTGCATCTACAAACAGCATTGCCTCATGTGCCAAGAAACATGGTGCCATAAATTGTACTTTTACTTTTTTATGTTTTTTTTTTTTCTCCGTGAGATGGCCAGGCTTGAATATATTCTTGATACACACCGTCAAATTCTGTTTCTAGAACAGTGGCATAGATTGACCCAGTCCCCCGTGCTACGTACAAGTGAGCTGATTTCACCACAGTCTAATCATCGTGAAGCATTTCTGAATGTTCTCTTTGGTTTGCCTAATTTAATAGGGGACGACAAATGAAGGAAAAGCATGAACAGTTCCCACTTAACCTTTCTTCCATGCTGACTTTCTTATGAAGGGTACCTGGAGTCCCTGGGCTCCCAACTCTTACAGTTACCAGGGTCATCAATTTGATGAAATACACAATCACCATCATCATCATCCTGTGGTCCTTCTGACGCTCACATTTGTTCCTCAGACTCTGCCCCGCTCACCCTGCTGCTGCCCTGAGCTTTCTGCTCTGCCCTTGCCAGCTTGGCCTGTCCAGGCCCCCAGAACCTCGAGGTGAACAGGTGATGTGAAATCAACACTTCCTTTTTGCCTTGCCCCCAGTCTTCACAACCAAGTCCCCCCAAACCCAACCTGTATCCCAGATATTAAAGACACAGTCTATTTCCTACTGGAGATGGCTGTAAGATATGGGAGGAAAGCATTTCCTCTGGAGTCAGGCCAGGTTGAAATCTCAATTTCTCTTTTTTTTTTTTTGGAGATGGAGTTTTGCTCTTGTCACCCAGTATAGAGTACAATGATGCAATCTCAGCTCACTACAGTCTTTGCCCTCCGGGTTCAAGCTATTCTCCTGCCTTAGCCTTCTGAGTAGCTGGGATTACAGGTGTGTGTCACCCTGCCTGGCTAATTTTTGTATTATTAGTAGATATGGGGTTTCACCATGTTGGCCAGGCTGGTCTGGAACTCCTGACCTCAAGTGATCTGCCCATCTTGGCCTCCCAAACTGCTGGGATTACAGGCATGAGCAACCGCGCCTGGCCTGAAATCCCATTTCTGCCACTATCTAGCTATGTGATCTTGAGAAGTGACTTTACTTCTCTGTGACCAAGTGTCATTACCTGTAAAATGGGCATTAAGGGAAAGCCCTGTATGGGCTCAGCACTTGCCTAGCATTCTGAGACCATTGTCTTATCAAATCTTCCCGACAATCCTTCAGAGGCAGTGGTGGTAAATAATCTTTTCACTATTTTCCAGATAAGGAAACCGAGGCTCAGGGAATTGAAGGGCACACAGTGATTTTGTGCCTAAGGACACATAGTTATGAACATGCACACAGTTATGCAGGGCTGGGATTCAAATGGCCTGATGTGGATGATCAGGGTATTTGGAGGTTTTGTCAAGTCCTTTCACAGCTTTTCATCATTGTGATTTTAAGTATTTCAGTGTAGTGGAAACACCTGAACAGGTGTGTTCTCCCTCTCCCATCTGAAACACCAAACAGAATTATCTTCTCAAGTCTGGGATATCCTTTAATGCTACAAGACCACAAAATCCATTTACCTTTTCATCCCAGGTGGCCATGTCCCTGTTGCTTCTGGATCTGAAAAATAAGAAGACATTTGTCTAGATCTGTCATCCTGCTGCCATCTACCTTGGTATGTGCACTGCAAACCTTTCTTACAAATTAGTTTTAAGTTAGTTTAAACTATGCCTGAAATTAACGTAAAGTTCAAAGTGTATGTAGAAGGGCATACATCCTGAGTATAGAGCCAAATGAGCTGAAACAGGGACTCACACCAACGCGTATTTGTACACGAAAGTTCATAGCCTTTGACAGCACCATTCTCAATAGCCAAAAGGTGGAAATGACCCACTTGTCCCTCAAAGGATGAACAGATCAACAAAGTGGGTCTATCCACACAATGGAACGTTATTCAGTCATAAAAAGAAATGAAGCAGCAGGGCACGGTGGCTCACACTTGTAATCCCAGCACTTTGGGAGGCCGAGGTGGGTGGATCACCTGAGGTCAGGAGTTGGAGACCAGCCTGGCCAACATGGTGAAACCCCGTCTCTACTAAAAACACAAAAATTAGCTGGGCGTGGTGGTGGGCACCTGTAATCCCAGCTGTTTGGGAGGCTGAGGCAGGAGAATGGCTTGAATCAGAGAGATGGAGGTTGCAGTGAGCCGAGATCGCGCCACTGCACTCCAGCCCGGGCGACAGAACCAGACTCCATCTCAAAATAAATAAATAAATAAAAAGAAATAAAGTACTGATACACCATGCTAAGTGAAAAAAGTCAGACACAAAATGTCACATATTGTATGATTCCATTGATATGAAATGTCCAGAATAGGCAAATTCTATGACAGAAAGCAGATTGGTGGCTTCCAGGGGCTGAGGGCAGGGAAGAATGGAGAGTGACTGCTTCATGGATTAGGGGGTTTCCTTTTGTGGTGATGAAAATCTTCTGTGAAGCTAACAAGGTATTTTTTAAAAAGTAAAATGATGTATTATTAAATTTAATAAAAACAATGAAAATGTTCTGATAGAGGTGACGGTTGCACACTGTGACACGTGCTAAATGTCGCTGAATTATTCACTTTAAAATGGCTAACTTTGTGTTATGTGAATTTCATTCCAATTAAAAAGAGACAGACATTGCAGTGTTGGGGTTGCTCTGTAAAGCAGCAAAACCTTCTGAACATCCACCACCAGCTACTTCAGTGAATGCACCTCTGAGCAGCAGAGCTGTTAGTGCTGTGCAGTGTTCACATGTGGATGTGGAAAGATGCTGGCCACAGAGCAAGCAGTGGAGTCACGTTACAGCGGTCTACAGGATGACCCCATCTATATCAAAAGAAATACAGACGCTTTTTTTTTTTTTTTTTTTTGGTCTGTAAGGATCACTCTTCGCAGTGGTTCTTTGGAAGAAAAGGGAGTGATCTGGGTGTGGGGTTTTTCTTCTCTGCCTCTGGGAGGCGTGAACTTTTACAATGAGGTGGTGTTACTTTAAAACATTTTTAACGTAGATGATCTACGCATGTAGTAAACAATTTAAATTATACAGAAAGATATTCTATGACAAGTAAGTCTCCCCTCTACCCATTCTCCTTCCCAGAAGCGGCCGCTCTGACCCATTTCCTACACCACCTTCTGGAGTATTTTATGCCCTCACAAGCACATGAGTATATACTCTCCCCTGACTTTCTATTTTTTTTCCGTAAACAAATGTGAACCCATGTACTGCTCTGAATCTCATTTCCCTTTAGGGTGTGGTAGGCAAAATAATGCTCCCCCTCAAAGACGCACATGCCCTAATCCCTGAACTTGTATATTACTTTACGTACCAGAAAGGATTTTGCAGATATGATGAAGTTGCCGCTCTTAAGATGGAGGGAATGGTACTAGATTATCCCAGGGTACCCAATGTCATCAGAGGGGTCTTTGATAAGTAGAGGCAGGAGAAGAGATGTGAGGACAGAAGAAGAGTCTGGAGTCAGAAAGATCTGAAGATTCGATGCTTTAAAGATGGAGGATGGGGCCTCAATCCAAGGCATGTGGGCCCCTCTAGAAGTTGGGAAGGAAAGCAAGCAGATTCTCCCCCAGGGCCTGCAGCAGCAACACAGCCCTGCCTATACCTTGACTTGAGCCTACCAAGATGGATTGTGGACTTTTGACCTCCAGAACTGTAACATAAATGTGTGTTATCTTAAGCCACCAAGCTTGTGGCCATTTGTTACAGCAGCCATGGAAGACTAACACAGTATCTCAGAGGTGGTTCTATGCCAGTGCATCCTGCATGAAGTGCACACCTTGTCATGGCTGCACAGGAGTCCCGTGTAGGAACGAGTTTAATCCCACTAGTGAGGGACACTTAAGGTTGTTCCCAATCTCATCCTACCCCAGTGCTTCAGTGAATAGCCCTGCACACCCTGTTTGTTTTGGAGTTGAGGGTCTTACTCTGTCACCCTGGCTAGAATACAGTGGTGCAATCAGAGCTCACTGCAGCCTCAAACTTCTAGGCTCAAGGGATCCCCCCACCTCAGCCTCTTGAGTAGCTGGGACTATAGGCACACACTACCATGTCCAAGCCTATTTTTACAGAAAGGGGGTGTCTCACTACGTTGTCCAGGCTGGTCTCAACCTCCTGAGTTCATGTGATCCTCCTGCCTCAGCCTCCCATGGTGTTGGGATTACAGGTGTGAGCCATTGTGCTGGATCCCTCTATGTAATCTCTATAATTTTTTTTTTTTTTTGAGACAGAGTCTCATTCTTTTGCCCAGGCTGGAATGCAGGGGTGCGTTCTCGGCTCACTGCAACCTGTCTCCCAGGTTCAAGCAATTCTCCCATCTCAGCCTCCTGAGTAGCTAGGATTATAGGTGCCCACCACCACGTTCAGCTACATTTTTTTTTTTTTTGTATTTTTAGTAGAGATGGGGTTTGGGCATGTTAGCTAGGCTGATCTCGAACTCCTGACCTCAAGTGATCCATCCGCCTCAGCCTCCCAAAGAGCTGGAATTACAGGCATGACTCACTGTGCCTGGCCTAATTCTAAAAAATTATTTTGAAATAAACTTTCATAAAAATTTTTTAAAAAAGTTATTTCTCTCCCCACAGTTCCAAGCTGAGGGTGCAAGGGACTCTGAGTTTCTCGCTGGTTGACTGGCAGAGCAGCTTCTGCACTCAGCAGAGTTCAGCTTTGCACTGAAAGTGTATGGTCCCATACCAGCCCCCTGGGACCTTCAACCTGCTTTCACCAGAGGGGCTCAAGTGGAACCACCACCACAAGAGGAGGTGAAAGGAAGAATTAAGGTGCCCTGGAGATTTCCTTCTTTTGTAAGATAGGAACTAGAACCAGCACACACATAGAGAAACACTCAGCTTCAGCAATTCAAGCAACAGAAAATTTAAAACTACCATACCCTTCTCCATTAAACTAGCCAAAACATAAAAAGGATAAAACCCAATGCTTGCAGAGCTGCAGGGAAATGTGCACATTTCTGGGGATGATTTTTCTAAATAGCCACCTGGTCACAAGAGGTAAGTGCCTTCAGAATGACCCCACCCTTGACTTGCATACCTCAGTTGGGAAACTGTATCTCCCAGAAGTCATTTGATAGCCAAAAACATGCACAATATGGACAACCACATTTATAGCTAAGTTGAATATTATGGCTAAAACCTGGAAGTGGTCTTCAAGCCCTACTTTAGGGAAAAGCTGAGGAAGGCAGTGGGCTCTTGGGAGGAATAATTCTGAGGTCTCTACAGAAATGGGAGGAAAAAATGCTGTCAAGCATTGAGAAGAAAAATAGACTGATGGCTGACACACTGCTGCAACTATGCAAAAGTATCTGAGTCTTTTCTAGGTGCCACGCACTGATTTCTCAGGTTCTGGGAAATCCAAGGTGAAGAGGCAAAGGCAAGGTCAGGGATCCCGGTAGGCTGACATGTTACCTGGGGAGACAAGGAAGCAAGGAAACATGCAAGACAGACTCCACTCCCAGCTAAGTGCTGGGAAGCAAGCGAGCCAGCCACATAAGGGGCCAGGGAGCAGGCGGGGTCTCCTTAAGTTAGAACTTGCTGCTGGCTTAGACTGTAGGGAAGGGAAGAGGAGAGGGGGTGACTGGGGACAATGCAACATTTATGGTGTCTCCTGTATTATAAGGGAGTGTGTCATAGGTTGCAGAGAAGAGCGTTCCCGTGAACAGGAAGAGCGTATGCAGCATACACAGTCCCTGAGAGAGCAGAGAACTTAGGAGGAGGCGGCTAGGGACAGGAGTGGACAGGACAGTGGCCGGAGGGAAGAATCAAGAATAATCACATAGGGCCTGATCACAAAGAGGGCTTGGCAGGTGATGCTGGGGATTTGGGTGGGAATGAGGGGTCAAGGATGATGAGGAGGCAAGAGATGCTGATGGCCTGGACTCAGGGTGGAAGTAGGGGGTAGAGGAGTGGCCAGATTCAGGATATGCTTTGGGTTACAACTAGCTGCTGGCCTAGACTGTGGGGAAGGGAAGAGGAGGGGGTGGTGGATGACAGCTCCCAGGGCCCAGTGACCAGGAAGTGATCAAGTCTGGGACAAGAACGCTCTGGCTTCCTCCTTCTTGCTAAACCAGGGGCGGGGAGGGCAGGGGGCCACGGAGCAGCTCTGGACCTTGTGCAAGCCTCAGCCCAGAGATTTTCAAAACCCTGACCTTATCAGCCTTTCCTTCTGGGGAGTCAGAGCCAGAGAAGTTGCCCCCCACCGCCCCACCTTGGTCTTACTCAAGCAGCTCCTAGTTGCTGGTGGGGCTGTCCGGAAACCCTGCAGATCTCAGATAGCTCTGAACAACCTGAAGTTAAAGGTGCCCAGGACAGAGAAGTACTCTCAGAGGTGCGGGAGGGAGGGTGAAGTACTCTCAGAGGTGCGGGAGGGAGGGTGGAGGCACTGGAACCATGAACTTTTGGTAGTAACCTGGTGCCAGGGGTACGCCAAACATCTCATGTCATCTCAGCAATTCTGTGAGGTAGGCACATGCTTAACCCCATGGGACAGATGCAGAAACTGAGGCACACACAGGCCAAGTCACTAGCTGAGCCTGCAAGAGCCCCCACACCCAGCACTGGTAAAGGTGGTGGGGAGAACGTTCCTGGAGGGGGTTCCAATGAGGAACTGCTCTCCCCTCTGTCTTGGCTTACCCTGGCCTCAACACTCTTGTTCCTCAGCATCTCTGTCTCCAAGAGGTGGGTGTTTTTAAAGTGTTTCCAGGGAAAACTTTGCTGCCTGGGGCTCCTCCTTCAGGGATGGCTGGGCCCGCTCACTACAGCCTTCTCCCAGGACACCCAGCACTGCCTCGGTCCCTACTTCTCTCCCGCAGTCTCCCAGGAGGGCGGCGGGGCAGGGACGATGCATCCGAGGACTTAGGGGACACAGACCTGGTTGTGAGTTCTGGCTCTACCTCCTGTGGCTGTGTGACCCAAGGCAAAGGGCTTGGCCTCTTGGCGTCTTGGTTTCCTCACCTGTAAGAGGAAGACGATGATGGTCACCTGTGGTTGCTGCGCGGAGGGTGAAGAACTGAAGGCACCTGGCCCAGGGCGGCGCGCAACACGAACTTTCAAGGTTGTGGGGGTTTCACTGGGGCCGGCGTCTCCCGCCTCCCCCTCCTCTGGACTCCAATCCCCACCGCGGGGAAGCACTGCCCGCCCGCGCCGCCCGCGCTCGGCCAGAGCCGAGGACTGGGGTCCTGCCCGCGATCCGCGGCGAGGCCTGGACAGCGGAGATCCAAGGGGGTCCCCTCTTCTCGGAGGGATCGGGCACCGGGGGTCTTGGAGAAGGGGCTGCACGCCAGCAGGGGTACGCCCCCCGCCGGCCCGAGAACTTACCCGTAGCCCCACCTGCCCGCAGCCACAGCAGCAACTGGGAGCCTCGGAGTCTGCCAGTCGGGGCCCGTCCCGGCCCGCCCCATAACAGGCCCCGCCCCCGTACCAAGCCCCGCCCCGCACAAGGCCCCGCCCCCTCTGCCCCCTACTGTCCCCCACTGCCCGCAGCCCTCCAACGCTCCGCGGACGTCTAGGCCTCGGCCCTCGCTCGGGTTTCAGTCCCCCTGTCCCTGCCTGTGGTCAGTCCACCGGTTCGTCCCCCCTCGGCCGCCTTCAGCACCGCAGGCTGAGCCTGGGCCTCCCGCAGTTCTGCAGACGGACAAAGGTCCCGCCCGTGGGAGCGAATTGCGGATCACGAGGATCCTGCCCCGGGCCAGCCTAAGGGAAGGGTGGGCGGAGGGAACCACTTCCTTCCTCCACCGGCTGTAGCGGGAGAATCCACCCCCCAACCCCTCTAGGGGAGCTTCTCCTCCATCCCGCCGTCTCCGGGCCACCCCTGCCTCTGGGTCTCCTGATTCCTTGGGCTCGTCCCCTGGACAGTTTCTGCCACGCAGGGGTGGAGGGTGGGCCGTATGTTCTAAGGAGCGAGCAAACCTCGCAGCCCTCAGGATTTCCCTTGATCGGGGACCTAAGGCTGCTCAGGGGATAATGTTGGTAAAAGAGGTCCTTCCCGCCCACAGCCCCCTGCCTGGTCTGGGCCGCCTTGCTCCTGGCCAACTTGTACGGCCCCGCAGGCCCAGCTCTGAAGTTCCTTCCCTGTGGGCCCTCCCAGCACCCTTGTTCACCCGGTGGAATCAGTTCTGTTAGCGTCTGTCTTCCTCCAGAGACCATTTGTCCCAAACATCCTGCAGAACGGTCTTCTGCACAGCTCTCCCTTCTGGTTGGGTCGGGGCTGTGGGGAGAGGCTCACCTCCTTGGGGTTGTGTTAGTTTCCTCAGGCCGCTGTAACAGATCACCACAAACCTAGTGGCTTCACACAAATGTGGTACCTTACAGCCCTGGAGGCCAGATGTCTCGGATGGGTCCTACAGGGCCAGAATCAAGGTGTGAGTGGGGCTGTGCCTCTGGAGGCTGGCTCCAGGGTAGTGTGTTGCTTGTCTTTCCCGGCTTCAAGAGGTGCCTGCGATCCTTGACTGCCTCTATCTGCCCTCTGCCTCCGTGGTCACTGCGCCTTCTCCCTTTCTCTTCTAAGGAGCCCTGTAATTATGTGGGACTCACCTGGATAATCCAGGCTAATCTCTCCAGCTCAGGATCCTTCACGTGCAAAGTTCCCTTTGCCACTTAAGGCAACATACAGGTTCAGGGGGTTAGGATGTGGATATCTTGGTAGGGGGGTGCATTCTTCTGCCTCCCATAGGGGTACTGTTTCCATGGCTTCAACTGACTCAGTTTTCCCCAATCCTGCTGGGCAGCTGGGTTTCTTTCCTTTTTTTTTTTTTTTTTTTTGAGACAGAATCTCACTGTGTCACCATACTGGAGTGCAGCGGTGCGATCTCGGCTCACTGCAGCCCCACCTTCCATGTTCAAGCAATTCTCCTGCCTCAGCCTCCCCAGTAGCTGTGATTACAGGCCAGCATCACCATGCCTGGCTAATTTTTGTATTTTTAGTAGAGATGGGGTTTCACCAGTCTCTGTCCAAAAAGTCAGGCTGGTCTCGAACTCCTGACCTCAAGTGATCTGCCTGCCTTGGCCTCCCAAAGTGCTGGGATTATAGGTGTGAGCCACTGAGTCCGGCAACAGTCTCATTTTGTTGCCCAGGCTGGAGTACAATGGCACGATCTTGGCTCTCTACAACCTCTGCCTCCCAGGTTCAAGCGATTCTCCTGCCTCAGCCTTCCAAGTAGCTGGGATTACAGGTGTCTGCCACCACACCTGGCTAACTTTTGTATTTTTAGTAGAGATGGGGTTTCACCATGTTGGTCAGGCTGGTCTTAAACTTCTGACCTCAAATGATCCGCTCACCTCGGCCTCCAGTGCTGGGATTACAGGCATGAGTCACCATGCCCAGCCTGCTGCAGGCTTTCTTAAAAACATTTTGGTCCGATCTCCTGACTTCTCAGTCATGTTTTATTACAACAGTCCCATGCCAGTTCCTAAGGCATAGTCTGGTCCATTTTAAACATCAACTTCCTCATATTTTATTAAAAACTCTCCTCCTCCCCCAGGGCCAGCTAGACATAGTGGAGAGGATATGGGGACTGCTCCTGACAGCTCCTGCTTGGTGTTCACTCCCCTCTCGTTGAGAAAGGGGAAAGGGAATGAGTATCCCGTCCCCCAGCTGCACATCTTGAAGTTGCAGTCCTCTGTCTTAACATCTGATCCTGCCTGTAGGTAGATGCTTAGTGCAGACAGGTGGTGGCCTCAACAGGCCCTGCTAAGGAAGGGCTCAAACCCTGGCCTGGCTGGACCCACGGGCTGCCTTCCACCACTCCTTCCCCTACAGAGGCATCGCTCTGTGTTCTCCAGTGTACTTGCCTCTGCTCCACATTGCAGTGGCCCTGGGAAAGTCTGCAGCTCCCAACCTTACTGATGCCCTGGGACCTGGGGCCACCAGCAGGAACCTATGTCCATACTTTTTGGGAACCAGGATCTCAAAGGAGCAGCTCAGCAACTCTAGAGAATTTGGTGATGTTCACAGCATTGCTGTGTTCACTGAAATCCTCTGACTGCTCAGGCATTTCAGTGGAGAGGAAAGATCTCAAATGTGTTACATCGTTATCCCCAGGCGCAGGGTTTGACCCATGGTAGGTACTTTACATTCCTATTGCTTAAATTAATGAGTAGTGAGCATAATAAGATTGGGGTGCCCTCCATCATTGCTACTATTCAACATTGCATTGATGATCTCAGTCAATGCAGTAAGACAAGAAAACAGAAATACAAAGATTGAAAAGAGAAAGACTATCATTTGCAATCTGTGTGATTGTCTACCTAGAAGATCCAAAAGACCTAACAGATTAACAGGTGACCACCTACTGTGTGGTAGGCCCTTTCAAGGTACTAAGTATAAGATGAAGGAACAGCCTTTGTTCTTTGTGAGCTCCCATTTTAGTTGGGGAAGTGAGGCCAACAATATTAGCGGGGAGGGCTAGGCACGGTGGCTCACCCCTGCAGTCTGAGGACTTTGGGAGGCTGAGGCGGGAGGACTGCTTGAGCCCACGAGTTCAAGACCAGCCTTGGGGACAGACAAGACCCCATCTCTACAAAAAAAGTTTTAAAAAAATTAGCTGGGCATGGTGGTGTGCACCTGTAGTCCCAGCTACTCAGGAGGCTGAGGTGGGAGAATCCGTTGAGTCCAGGAGTTTGAGGCTGCAGTGAGCTATGATTGCATCACAGCATTCCAGCCTGGGTGACAGAGCAAGACCCTGTCTCTAAAAAAAAAAAAAAAAACAACTTAGGGAAGAGTTACCTGAGGGCCACAAAAAGAATCCAGGAGGTCCATAAACTTGGGTGGGAAACAAAATTAAATCTTTATTTTCATTAACCTATAACTGAAATGTGTTACTACTTTGTTTGTTTAGAGACAGGGTCTTACTTTGTTGCTCAGGCTGGAATGCAGTGGCGGTGTGAGCACAGCTCACTGCAGCCTCAGATTCCAGGTTCAAGTGATACTCCTGCCTCAGCCTCCCAAGTAGCTGGGACTATAGGCACATGCCACTGTACCCAGCTAATTTATTTTTTATTTACTTTTATTTTTTGTAGAGACGGGGTCTTGCTTTGTTGCCCAGGCTGGTCTCAAACTCCTGGCCTCAAGCAATCCTCCTGCCTCAGCCTGCCAAAATTTTTTTTGAAATTGGGATTATGGGCATGAGCCACTGTACCTGGTCTTTAACTGAAATTTAATATTTCCTTCAATTATGAATATAGGTAAAAAATGCAACTCTAGTTGCATTCAAAATATCACTAACTGGCCGGGATAATAATCCCAGCACTTTGGGAGGCCAAGGTGGGTGGATCACCTGAGGTCAGGAGTTCGAGACCAGCCTGGCCAACATGGTGAAACCCTGTCTCTACTAAAAAATACAAAATTAGCTGGGTGTGGTGGCACATGCCTGTAATCCCAGCTACTCGGGAGGCTGAGGCAGGAGAGTTGCTTGAACCCGGGAGGTGGAGGTTGCAGTGAGCTGAGATCATGCCACTGCACTCCAGCCTGGACAAGAGTGAAAGTCCATCTCAAAAAAAAAAAAAATCATTAACTTCGTCATCAGTTGAAATCACAGATATTTTAAAAACACAACATAGTTATTGGAGATATCTCAAAATATAACTTACATGTATCATTACTTCAAAATTATAGTAGTTACTGAACCAGCTGTTCTTATAGCTTAATGAGTACTATAAGAATTTCATCTATTTATTACAAGTAAAAAAAGAAAATGAAAACTGCAATGCAAGATAGCTGGCGTCATTTGTAATACAATGCATTCATTCTGTTTTATACATTGAAAAACATTACTCTCGGAAGATGTGCAAAAGCTTCCCCAGATGTCAAAGGCTCCAGATTACAAAAAGATTAGGAACTGCGTTAGAGGAAGAACTTGTTCTGGTTTGGGCAATGCCAAAGCAGTTCTCTTACACTCCAGCCCCACCCCTGGTCCTCTGCATTTCGTACTAAGCAAGGAGCCCAGCTTGTTTGAGTTGATGTTCATGGAGTGTATACTTACTTATTTAGGGATAGGGTTTCTCTCTGTTGCCCAGGCTGGAGTGTAGTGGTGCAGTCACTGCCCACTGCAGCCTTGACCCCTTGGACTCAAGCTATCCTCTCATCTCAGCCTCCTGAGTAGCTGGGACCACAGGCATGCGTCACCACACCTGTCTAATTTTTATTTTTTTTGTGGAGACAGGGTCTTGCTATGTTGCTTAGGCTAGTCTTGAGCTCCTGGATTCAAGGGATCCTCCTGCCTCGGCCTCTCAAAGTGCTGGGATTCTAGGCATGAGCCACTGCACCTGGCGACAAGGAGCATTTAGAGGAAGATCTGAGTACAGCCCTGGGGGACTGGGCCATGCCTGCGACATGGCAGGCATGTCAGGACAGCTGGGGCTGGGCCAGGACAGTGGCCAGCTCTGGCCTTGCCCAGAGGGAAGAGAGACAGCTGCCTCTGCTGGTTTTGGTTCCTCCAGGGCAGTTTTCAAGGGCTGCAGTTGACCACTTCCCTTCCTAGGGCAAAAGCCTGGTCCTGGCTCTGGTAGAATGTGAGGAAATGGACAGTAGGAGAGAAAAGTAGACGAGTTCTCAGCCAGGGACAGGGTAGGGGTTCTGTTGGCATTTCTCAGAGTGACATCTGCTGTCTAGGCCCAGAGGCGCCTTTCCCAGCAGATGTGATTTATCTACAGCAGCGACAGCCACATGACAGGATCCGCACAAGACCTGGGCACTGATGCCTGATGATGTAGCTACGTGAAAAGGGCACGGCCACCTCTGACTCTCTTCTCTGACACTCAGCTCAGCCTTCTGCCTCACAGTTCAGAGTCACATGGAAGAGCAGGAAGAATACAGGAGTTGCATCAAAGAGACCTGAGTGTAAATTCTGCCTCCATCTTTCCCTTGCCTGCTGGGTGATCTATCAATTCAGCAAATAATTTCTGAGTGTCAACTATGTGCTACGCAGAGAATACAGAGTTGGGTAAGACAGGCAGGTCCCACCTGCCCTCATCAAACTGTCTCTATAGGAAGGCACAAAAATACCAAAAGACAAATTACAAAATAATAAGCATTGAAAAGGGGCTGGGTGCAGGGCGCATGTCTGCAATCCCAGCACTTTGGGAGGATGAAGTGGGCGGGGCAGATCACTTGAGGCCAGGAGTTCAAAACCAGCCTGGGCAACATAGCGAGACCCTGTCTCTACTCCCCACCAAAAAAATATAAATATTTTTATAATTATAATTGTATAATTATATATACATTTTATATGTTTATTTATGTGTGTGTACACACACAAAACCTAGCCACGTGTGGGATGCCTGTAGTCCCAGCTACTCAGGAGGCTAAGGCCAGAGGATTGCTTGAGTCTGGGAGGTTGAGGCTGCAGTGAGATGTGATCACACCACTGCACTCCAGCCTGGGTGACAGAATGAGACCCTGTCTTGAAAAAAAATAAGTATTGAAAAGGAATGAGCTGGGGGTTGTGGTGGAGGTAAGAGAGGTGGAGACTGAGATGAGGACCCACTGAGGCAGGACGGCAGGGAAGGGCTCTCTGAGATTTAAACAGACACTGAGAGCTGAACTAGAAGCAGCTAGAAGAAAGAGAGAAAACCTCTTCAGAAGAGGGAAGAGCATGTGCAAAGGGCCTGAGGTGGGAAGAGCTTGGCCTGATGAGGCCACACAGAGGAAGGGGAAGAGAGTCATGAGAAGTAAGGCTGGGGAGGAGGCTGGAGGCCCACAGAAGGGGCTGGTGTCCCTGCAGAGCACAGGAAGCCAGGGGAGTTGTAAGTGGGGCGGGGGGTGGGGGATACTGTTTTATTTATTATTTTATTTATTTTATTTTTGAGGTGGAGTTTTGCTCTTGTCGCCCAGGTTGGAGAGCAATGGCACGATCTTAGCTCACTGCAACCTCTGCCTCCTGGGTTCAAGCAATTCTCCTGCCTCAGCCTCCCAAGTAGCTGGGATTACAGGTGCCTGCCACCACACTCAGCTAATTTTTGGATTCTTAGTAGAGATGGGGTTTCACCAAGTTGGCCAGGCTGGTCTCAAACTCCTGACCTCAGGTGATCCACCCACCTAGGCCTCCCAAAGTGCTGGGATTACAGGTGTCAAGTTACCAAGCCCGGCCAGGACCTTTTGATTTTTTAAAAAATTGTGGTAAAATATACATAACATAAATGTTACCATTTTAACCGTTATGAAGTATACAGCTGGAGGCGTTTAGTACATTCACGACGTTGTGTGACCTGCACAATTGTCTGCTTCCAGAACCTTTTCACGGTCTCGAAAGGAAACACTGAAGCCATGAATGGCGGCATGCACCTGGAATCCCAGTCACTTTGGAGGCTGAGGCAGGAGGATTGCTTGAGCCCAGGAGGTCAAGACCAGCCTGGGAAATATAGCGAGACCTCATCTCTAAGAAAAAAACAAAAACAGGCTGGGCGTGGTGGCTCACGCCTGTAATCCAAGCACTTTGGAGGCCAAGGCGGGCAGATCACCTGAGGTCAGGAGTTCAAGACCAGTCTGACCAACATGGTGAAACCCTGTCTTTAAAAAAAAATAATAATAATAATAAAAAAGAAAAAAACAAAAACAAAAACAAAAGCAAAAACAGAAACCCCGTATCCACAAAGCAGTTACTCCCATTCCCGTCTCCCTCCAACCCTAAGAACCCAGTAGTTCACTTTCTACCTCTATGGATTTGCCTGCTCTAAATGGAATATGATCATATATGGTCTTCTGTGTCTGGCGCCATTCATTTAGCACAATGTTTTCAAGGGTCATCCATGTTGTAGCATCGTCCTTCATTCCTTTCATGGCCAAAGGATATTCCATTACATGGGTGTACCGTGTGTTGCTGAGCCTTCCATCCACTGATCTGGTTTGATGAAAAAAGATAACTCTGGTTGTCGGGTGGGGACTGGATTATAGGGAAGACAAAAATGTAAGTGTAGATGAGAGATAAGGATGGCTTGACGAGTCTGTTGGGCGTAGGGAAGGAGAAAGGGGCAGGATTCTAGATCCATGTGGGAGATAGAATGGACAGGTGGAAACTGTGGGTGGCCTAGACGTGGAGGGGAGAGGAAGGGGCAGAGCACCGGGGTGCCCTCCACTGAGCAGAGAAGCCTGGGAGGGGCCAGGTGGAGGATGTCCTCGTTTTTGATAGTGTTTCGTCTGAATTGTCAAAGTGGAGGTGTCACCTGGGCAATAGGATCTGAGTGTGAAGTTTGGCAGAGAGGTTTGGGCGTCACCAGTGCACAGCTGGTATTGACAACACGGCCTGGGCTGGGACCCCCTTCCAGAGTGTTGAAAAGGGGCTTGGGACAAGCTACAGCTTGCGCAGATGAGGAAGAGGCTGCAAAAACAGACAGAAAGAGTAGCCAGGAGGTAAAGGAAAAACCAAGGGCGTGTGGGATCCTGGAAAACAAGAGGGGGTGTTTTGTGGAAGAGGAAGGAGTAAGTGGTGTCAGATAGAAACTGAGAGGGTGAAGAGTGAAGGGAGGGAGTGGAGAAGAGATACGAAAGCACTTGAAGGGAGCAGAGAAATGGGAGGACGGTGAGAGGGGCTGGTGGGGCCCACACTGGAGTCCCTGCAAACCTCGCACAGTACCTGGAATGCAAGAACACCCATTGATTCAGCTCTTACTATACGCCATACAGCACGCTAAACATCTTTTTTTTTTTTTTTTTTTTTTTGAGATGCAATCTTGCTCTGGCGCCCAGGCTGGAGTGCAGTGGCATGATATCAGCTCACTGCAACCTCTGCCTCCCAGGTTCAAACGATTCTCCTGCCTCAGCCTCCTGAGTAGCTGGGATTACAGGTACGTGCCATCATGCCTGGGTAATTTTTGTATTTTTAGTAGAGATGGGATTTCACCATGTTGGTCAGACTGGTCTCAAACTCCTGACCTTGTGATCTGCCCACCTTGGCCTCCCAAAGTGCTGGGATTACAGGCGTGAGTCACTGTGCCCAGCCATTAAGCATCTTGTTTCCATTTCACAGCTAAGGCTGAGACTCAGAGAATTATTCACAAGGCCACACAGCTAATAAGAGGCAGAGCGAGAACATGAATCTGGCTCCCAATACAGGATTCGCAGTGGGCCCCTTCCCTCCTGCAGACAGACGGTGGGCGCCGCTACTGTTCGTGGGTCAAATTCTCCAGTCCTCTGCTTTTTATTATTTTTTTTTGGTAGAGACAGGGTCTCACTATGTTGCCCAGGCTGTTCTTGAACCCCTAGCCTCAAGCGAGCCTCCTGCCTTGGCCTCCTAAAGTGCTGGGATTACAGGTGTGAGCCTCTGTGCCCAGCCTTTCCTGTCTGTTGAAGTGGGCGAGACTTAACATTGGGAAGATGGGGGCAGAAGACACTGGAAATACGTTCTGACTTAGTGAGCAGAACCTCACACTCAGTGGTTTAGCAGCATCCCCTTGTTCCACCTGCTGGTTGTTGGTGGAAAGTGCTCCCTATGCTGTGGTTCCGCTCTCCTGGCCAGCTAGAGGCTCTCGCAGCTGCTGCAGCATGGGAGCAGAGCAGACCTGGGAGGACTCCGTCTGTCTCCACCGCAGGAGTCTACACTGAACTCAGCGATTCCACCCCGCCCCCTACACCCCTTGCCGTTGTTATCTGTTGCAACAGAGGGCATGTGATCTTCAACTGCTCTGGCCAGGGGGACCTGAACACTGTGTGGGGGGACTTCCAGGAGTTTCCTCCACTTGCCTCTCCTTCTCTGGACAAGGCCTGGCCTACTCCCGCCCCGGGAGGAGCTAAGAAAGGAAAGTACCTGGGTCCTGCCGAGGGTGCTGAGTCACTCCGTCCACTGGCCGTGGGCAGCCCCGCTTCCCTCCTTCCCTTTTTGAGAGGAGCAGTTCTGTTTCCCTGCTGCCTGGTGCTTACTGTCAAGAACACACAGCCAGCCCGGGCTGGTGGCTCATGCCTGTCATCTCAGCACTTTGGGAGGCTGAGGCAGGTAGATCACCTGAGGCCAGGAGTTTGAGACCAACCTAGCCAACATGGCGAAACCCTATCTCTACTAAAAATAGAAAGATTAGCCAAGTGTGGTGGCAGGAGTCTGTAATCCCAGCTACTCAGGAGGCTGAGGCAAGAGAATCACTTGATCCCAGGAGACAGAGGTTGCAGTGAGCCGAGATTGTGCCACTGCACTCCAGCCTGGGCAACAGAGCGAGAATTGGTCTCAAAAAAAAAAGAGAAAAAAAAAAAGAAAAAAAGAAAACCACTTATAGTCCCTGGTCACACTTGACCTTTGCTGGGTCTTAGCTGCTGCCCAGGGCCCATTTCATGTTCTCGGCATACTCGCTGGGCCCCAGGGTAACTGTTTACCCAGGCATCCCCCTCTTCCTGCTGAGGGATGGGCCTGGGACAGGAGCTGATGGGACAGAGACAGAACCAGGACGAATGGTCACATGTACTTCCGTTGGGGTGGGCTCCTGCAGCAGAGAAGCTCCTGGGTCCCCAGCCAAGCCTGGGTTTCCAGGCCTCCCTCATCCCATGGGGGCCCCACTGCCTTCCAGCCATCCCATTTGCTCTGGTCAGCCTGAGCTGGTTTCTGTCGTTAGCAGCCTAGGAGCCCAGGCCAGGAGCTGAGGGAGAGACAGAGGTCCTAGCTGGTAAGGGACACACTTGAAGTGCAGGAGGCAAGCCGAGAAGAGCCAGCTGTAATGTGAGGCCAAAGAGTGAAATAGCCGGTAAAGATGATCAAGGCGAGGTAATAACAGTGCCACCACCCCCTCCTCTCCTGGCTGTGTGCCAGGCACTGTGCCAGGCACATGACACATATTTCCTAGTCTTCACAATGGCCTTGAGGTAGGCCCTCTGATGAGTTAGGATTAGGTTCGGTGCAGTAGAAAGTCCAAAATATCAGTGGCTGAAACAAGCTGGCGTTATTTCTCATGCCAAAGACTGCAGGTATGAAGTCCAGGGCTGTAAGGTACCTGTGTTCCACAGGGTGTCAGGGACCCCCTGCTCTGCCAGGCCTAAGAGCCTTCTTCCTCATGGTCCAAGAGGGTGGCATCTGCATTTCAGGCAGGAGGACCTGGGAGGGGGCGAACAAGAATGGGACCATAGATACATGCCGGCCGCCTCTCCGAGGAATTGCCCAGAGTGGCCACACGACGCTGCTGCTCCCATCCCACGCGCAGCACTTAGTCCCATGAACAAGGGAAACAGGAAATGTGGCCTTTATTTAGGGCACCACATGCTAAGCTAAAAAGTCTGTGATTGTTGAAGAAGTGAAGAGATCTTTGAGAACCTGCTGGTTATGGTACAGATGAGAAAAGCAAGGCTCAGAGAAGTGAAGCTGTTTGTCCTTGTCGCCCAGCCATGAAGCAGCAGGGCAGGGCTTAAACGCCGGTGGGACTTAAACTCCAACTCACACAGAGGACAGCAAAATCATGGGGAGCCGGAGGAGGCCTTTGGGGCAGTGGTGTTTAAGGTGGGTCTCCTGGGCTAGGGAAAAGGGGGAAAGGACATCGTAACAGCCAACTTCTAAAAGAGTATCTTTTGAAGAAAACTGCTTTTCTTGGGGTGGCATTTCTGGGCCATTGCTTGACTATCTCCAGCAACAGGGAGCTCACTTCCTGTGAAGCAACTCATTATACTTGGGAACATTTCAATATTTCTCTCTTTGTTTGACAGGGTCTCACTCTGTTGCTCAGGCTGGAGTGCAGTGATGTGATCATGGCTCACTGCAGCCTTGACCTCCCAGGCTCAAGTGATCCTCCTGCCTTAGCCTCCCGACTGGGATTACAGGTGTGAGCCACCACACCTAGCTTGCTTGAAGAGATTTCTAATTGGAGTTTTCTCTTAGAGACTGTGGCTGCTGTCTTCTGTTTTACCCTGCTCGGCATCTCTTTCCCTTCTTCTGGAAACACTGACTGTCCCCGAATTTCAGTCCAGGTGGTTTGAGAGGCTGACCCAACCAGGCCAGTGGGTCTTGAGGGTGAAACTCCAGCTGGAACTCTTAGTTAAGAAGTCTCAGCTGGGACTGCTATTTGCAATGACAGATGGGCCCAGCCCCATGGGCATCACATGGGGAATGACTGCCTGGGAGTTAGGCCAACACAGGGCAGAGAGTGGGGCCACAGAATGGAGAAACAGAAGCTGTATCTGGTCTCACTGAGACCTTGCATCCAGCTGTGCCCAGAGCTACTCTGGACATGTTTGTTGTACAAGCCAACAGATTCCCTTCTCGCCACGGCCAGTTTGTTTCTGTTACTTTCACCTGAAGAGCACTGACTAATGAAGATAGAGCACTCAGGCCTGTTTTTTTCACCACCTAGGGGGAGCTGGGGAACACCTGTGTGTTTTATAAAAGTACTAGGGCCTAGAGAGTGTTTCTCCAAGTGCAGGCCACGAAAAGCCAATAGCAGCATCACTCTGACACTGAACATGATGAAAATGCACATGCCTGGGCCTCAACTTCCAAATCAGAATCTTGGTCAGTGAGGCCCAGGACTCTGCATTTTGTCTATCACCCCAGGTGATCTTCAGGGCACCCAATTTGAGAACCAGTGGCTGAACTAGGTGACCTGGGATCCAATCCAGTTCAGAGCCTGCCATTAACTTGGATGTTAAAACAGGTCCCTGGGCTGGGTGTGGTGGCTCACGCCTGTAATCTCAGCACTTTGGAAGGCCAAGGTAGGGAGATCACCTGAGGTCGAGAGTTCAAGACCAGCTTGGTCAACATAGTGAAACCCTGTCTCTACTAAAAATATAAAAAGTAGCTGGGCATGGTAGCACATGCCTATAGTACCAGCTACTGGGGAGGCTGAGGCAGGAGAATAGCTTGAACCTGGGAGGTGGAGGTTGCAGTGAGCCAAGATGGAGCCACTGCACTCCAGCCTGGGTGACAGAGTGAGACTCTGTCTCAAAAAAAAAAAAAAAAAAAAAAAAGGCCAGGCATGGCGGCTCACGCCTGTAATCCCAGCACTTTGTAATCTCAGCACTTTGGGAGGCCGAGATGGGCGGATCACCTGAGGCTGGGAGTTTGAGACCAGCCTGAAGCCTGACTAACATGGAGAAACCCCATCTCTACTAAAAATACAAAATTATCTGGGCGTGGTGGTGCATGCCTGTAATCCCAGCTACTCCGGAGGCTGAGGCAGGAGAATTGCTTGAACCTGGGAGGCAGAGATTGCGGTGAGCCAAGAACGTGCCATTGCACTCCAGCCTGGATATTTGAGAGTAGAATGGCTCATCTGAAATGCTCATTTGCAAGCACCTAACTTCATGACCCTGTGTTACAGATGGTCCCACTTGGCCCCAAGCCCCTGGTAAGTACCTGTGTGCTCACCAAAGATTGACTCAGGGCTACATAGATCAGGCCTAGACCAGAAGGGGTAGGGGAGCTGGGCTGATCTAGAACCAGAAACCAGGGCCATTTGGATGCCAAGACTTCCTCAGTCTGGTTTCTTCTGTAGTCTTCTAGATCATTGTCTTTGCAGGCATATGTGTATGCCTGTGATGTGTCAGATCAAGTTTCAGTGACCTGTAGTCCCAGCTACTCGGGAGGCTGAGGCAGGAGAATCACCTGAACCAGGAGGTTGAGATTGCAGTGAGCCAAGATCATGCCATTGCACTCCAACCTGGGCAACAATAGTGAAACTGTGTTTCAAAAAAAAAAAAAGAAAAGAAAAAAGAAAAGCTGTTGGTGTGAGGCAGGCAGCATTCTCTTTGGAAAACAGGAGGGCAAGACAATACAATAAACTATTTTATTTTTATTGTGATTTTTTTGAAACAGAGTCTTGATCTGTCGCTCAGGCTGGAGTGCAGTGGCATGATCTCGGCTCACTCCAAGTGCTGCGTCCCAGGTTCAAGCAATTCTCCTGCCTCAGCCTCCCAAGTAGCTGGGATTACAGGTGCCCGCCATCATGCCCAGCTAATTTTTATATTTTTAGTAAAGTCAGAGTTTCACCATGTTGTCCAGGCTCGTCTCAAACTCCTGACCTCAAGTGGTCTTCCTGACTAGGCCTCCCAAAGTGCTGGGATTACAGGAGTGAGACACTGTGCCAGGCCCAGCAAACTAATTTTTTTTTTTTTAGACAGAGTTTTGCTCCATTGCCAGGCACCAGGCTGGAGTGCAGTGGTGCGATCTCAGGTCACTGCAACCTCTGCCTCCTGGGTTCAAGCAATTCTTCTGCCTCAGCCTCTTGAGTAGCTGAGATTACAGGCGCACGCCACCACGCCCAGCTAATTTTTGTAGTTTTAGTAGAGACGGGGTTTCACCATGTTGGCCAGGATGGTCTCAATCTCTTGACCTCGTGATCTGCCCGCCTCGGCCTCCTAAAGTGCTGGGATTACAGGCGTGAGCCACCGCGCCCGGCCCAGTAAACTATTTTTTAAAATTCAAGGCTAGGTGCAGTGGCTCCCAGAGCTTTGGGAGGCCAGTGTGGGACAATCATTTGAGCCCAGGAGTTTGAGACCAGACTGGGCAACATAGTTAGATCATGTCTCTACCAAAAAAAAAAAAAAAATTTAAATTTGCTGGATACAGTGGTGACTGCCTTTAGTCCCAGCTACTTGAGAGGCTGAGGTGGGAGGATTGTCTGAGCTCTGGGGGTCGATGCTACAGTGAGCTGTGATCCCACCACTGCACTCCAGCTTAGAAGACAGAGTGAGATCCTGACTCTGAAAAAAAGAAAAAAAATTTTTTTAATCATCTTGTGGAGATCCAAGCAGAAATATTTATACATAAAATGATATCTAAGACTTGCTTCAAAATAACCATATTGGGGAGTGCAGTGGAGACGGCACAAATTTGGCTCCAACGTGATGCTGGTTGAGGCCGAATGATACTACATGGGGCTTCTACTTGTGTATATATTTGAATTTTGTTCAGAGTGAAAAAAAATAAAAAGGACCTCCCCACTTTATTTATTTATTTATCTCTTTCTCTCCCTTTTTTTTGAGACAGAGTCTTGCTCTGATGCCCAGGCTGGAGTGCAGTGGTGTGAGCTTGGCTCACTGCAACCTCTGCATCCTGGGTTCAAGTGCTTCTTGTATCTCAGCTTCCTGAGTGCCTGGGACTACACGTGTGCACCACCATGACTGGCTAATTTTTATATTTTTAGTAGAGACAGGGTTTCACTACATTGGCCAGGCTTATCTTGGCCTCATGTGATCTGCCCACTTTAGCTTCCTAAAGTGCTGGGATTACAGGCATGAGCCATCGCACCGGGCCTATTTTTCTCTTTTTAAAAATGTATTGTTTCTCTGCTGGGCATGGTGGCTCATGCCTGTAATCCCAGCACTTTAGGAGGCTGAGACGGGTGGATCACTTGGTCAGGAGCTCGAAACCAGCCTGGCCAACATGGTGAAACCCTGTCTCTACTAAAAATACAAAACAATTAGCCGGGCATGGTGGTGAACACCTCTAATCCCAGCTACTTGGGAGGCTGAGGCAGGGGAACTGCTTGAACCTGGGAGGTGGAGGTTGCAGTGAGCCAAGATCACACCACTGCACTCCAGCCTGGGTGACAAAGCAAGACTCTGTCTCAAAAAAAAAAAAAAAGATGTATTGTTTCTCTAATTAAAAGTTTTTTGGGGGACCTCCCCAATTTGATCAACAATTTGACTCCATGAAATTTATCCAACACAGAGCACCTAAGCTGAACATGTGTATACCTAAGTATGGGCCAGGAGATTCACTCTGGCATGATTTATAGCTGCAAACAACCTAAAAGTCCATCCATAGTGGGGTGGTTAAATAAATTATGGTAAAACCATACAAAAGAATAGCGTGTGGTTCTTAAAGAAGACTAAGGTAGCAATATGTACTCATCATACAGAATGCTCCCCAAGATTTATTATTTTTATTATTTAGTATAGGTTCATAGACTTACTTAAATAAAAATGTAGAAGTGTGCGCCAGGCATTGGAGGCTCATGCCTGTAATCACAACACTTTGAGAGGCTGATGCAGGCAGACTGCTTGAGCCCAGGAGTTTGAGACCAGCCTGAAGCAACATAGCAAGACCCTGTCTCTACCAATAATAATAATAATAAAATTTAGCCAGGTGTGATGGTGGGTGCCTGTGGTCCCAGTTACTTGGGAGGATCACTTAAGCCCAGGAGTTGGAGGCTGCTGTGAGCTATGATTGTGCCACTGCACTCTAGCCTGGGCAACAGAGTAAGACCCTGCCTCTAAAAAGAATAAAGTTAAAAAACAAAAACAGAACACACCTTCCTAGGTAAACAAATTCAGGGGTAGTAGCTAAAGCACTGTCACTATGAATGAACAGTCATACCTGGTGAATAGCAGGCCCCCAGGAAACCCCTGGGCTGGGTTTCAGTGATGGGGCCCTGCCATTCCTTCTGGCACGCTCCTAGGGCTGGCCTGGGGCCCACTGAGCTCACTCCCTCTTTTGGCCCCGATGCAGTGGGCACTCCTCCACCTGCACATGTTCACCTCCAGGAGGCAGGCTGGGAACGAGGCTTGTTACAAAGAACAAACGTTTCCAGACAAACACTATCAGCTGTGCTGGCATAAAACAAGTCCCCATGTCTGATCATATGGATTTTTTTTCCCCCACATACTTTTTTTCTGTTGTACTTTTGGCTTCACACTTCTCTATTTTCAAGAAAGTAGAATCTTATTTCAATAAGCTTTTTGAAAAATTAGAATCGGGCTGAGTTGAAAGAATAGAATGAAATAGAGCTCTACAATATACTAATATGGGAAGTCTACAAGATACAGCAAGTAATGAAAACAGTGGTTCAATGTCATTTGTTAGGAAGATAGGTACTTGTACATGCTGGCACAAAAATCAAACAGGGACAGTTTCATCTGGGGAGGGATCAGGGCAAAGGGACAATTTACTTTCACATTTTAAAGTGTCTGCATTTTTGTTTTAAAAGGCTACTTTCCAGCCTCGGCAACATGGAGAGACCCTCACCTCAGGCTCAGGAGGCTGAGGTAGGGGGATTGCTTGAGGCTGGGAGGTCGAGGCTGCAGTGAGTCGTGATTGCACCATTGCACTCCAGCCTGTGCAACAGAGCAAGACACTGTCTCAAAAAAAAAATTATAATAATTTTTTAGAGTGGCTTTATGTTCATGGCAAAATTGGGAGGAAGGTACAGAGATTTCCCATATACCCTTTGCCCCCACTCCATGCATAGGAGTATTTGGATCTTTAAAAAATGATTTACATACTATTACACCTATTTAAAAATTAATTAAAAATGTTAAAATATGCTAAATAAAAGAATGTGGGAGGCTGAGGTGGGAGGGTGGGAGGATCACTTGACATCAAGACTGCCATGAGCCGTGAGTGCACTCCAGCCTTGGAGACAGAGTTAGACCCCATTTTGAAAAGAACCAGTAATTGATTTTGTTGACTGTATGAAATTACTTTTCCTTCAGTTTCCCGGTTGGCTCTGTGTTACTTGTGGAAAGCTTGAGGATCTCTGTGGAACAGAATTTCCTAACAGTGC
The DNA here is from genome assembly GCA_963573385.1 of Cacajao melanocephalus. Lineage (NCBI taxonomy): Eukaryota > Metazoa > Chordata > Mammalia > Primates > Pitheciidae > Cacajao > Cacajao melanocephalus. The sequence goes on from CAUYLG010021821.1 coordinate 49,601, forward strand.
TTTTAGCAAACTATCAACTACATGATGGTAGGGGGTGGAGTTCTTGTTTTGTTTTTACTGTTTTACACCTTTCATCAATGCTACCTGGATTTGGTGGCAGGAAATAGTCAAATAATAAAAATAATACCTAATATTTGCTACCTATTACGTGTCTGGGTTCTTTCCATGTACTAACTTCTTTCGTCTCACAGCAACCATTGATATAGATGCTACTATCCCTGTTTTAACTAAGGGAAGCAGTGAGGCACAGGGAGATTAAGGGATTTGCCCAAGGCCACATACAACCAGAATGCAAGTCAGGATTCCCACCCGGGCCACAGGCTGCAAAGCCCAGGCTTTAACCACTGCCCAGCATGGCCTCTCATGAGAAGCAATAGCTTCTGGACGCTGCCCATTTGGGCTTCTGTAGACTAGGGTGCCAGCGTAACTAGCTACATGAATCCACCAACTCACTACAGAAAGGGGTACCCTGCTTCCGTAACAGCTAGGCTGACCTTCATCGTATGCAAAAAAACTTATTATAGTTTTGAGTTAGTTTCCTACTTCTTTGTAACAACTGGCTCTGAAAGGAATAGAAAGCTTAAATGGAATCTCACCCATCTGTCTATATTGTTTAGAAACTATTAGCAACTCAGAAACTTCTCTCATGGCTGGAAGATATATATGACTCCAATATTTATTCATCAAAACAAACACATGCACAACAAAAATAATACAGTTTTACCAATGGGATCTCCATTACTCTCGGCAAAAAAAGCTTTCTCCTGAGAATTCATAACCAGGATCTGCAGGTTTGTGGCCTAACTTCATGATATTTGTATGATCTGAAAAACGTCAAGTGAGGATTTAAAGAGTCTAGGTTGGTACTGCCCCAGCCTACCAGCAGAGGCAAACTCTAATCTTCTCTGGAGGAGCTCAACTTCAATTCAGGCCACAAAGAATCCCACGGATAAAGATCTGAGGAAAATGGGCAACTCTGTCAAAAAATTACAACACACAGAGAGAAACAACTATGAGAAGCAGTAGGAACAACAGATGATAGAAACACTCAGAAGAATGGCAAAACCCCCACAAAAACCCGCAAACCATAGACACAAACCCGCAAAGACTTCAGATATTGAAATAATCAGATAGAACAGAAAATAACCATGTTTATTATATTTAGAGAAATAAAACAAAAATTTTAAAAGTTTTAAAAAGATTAGCAAGAAATAACAGACAATGAAGAATGACCAAGCAGATTGTGAAAAGCAAAAAACCCAATAGAACTTGAGATAAAAATATAGTAATTAAAAAATACAGTGGATAGATTAGATTAAGCACAGCTGAAGAAAACATTAGTACACTAGAAGATAGAGCTGAGGACATTATCAAGAATGCAAATCACAGGGAAAGAGATGGAAAAAAACAAGATGTTAAAGTGAAATGAAAGACAGGATGAGGTCTAACACACATCTCATTATATTTCCCAAAGAGAATAGGAAGAAGAGCAAAGATCACTTCTAAAATTAATAATGCAAATTAAGGCCAGGTGTGGTGACTCAGGGTGTAATCCCAGCACTTTGGGAGGCCGAAGTGGGCAGACCACCTGAGGTCTGGAGTTCGAGACAGCCTAACCAACTGGTAAAACCCCATCTCTACTAAAAATACAAAAATTAGCTGGGTGTAGTGGCACATGCCTGTAATCCCAGCTACTTGGGAGGCTGAGACAGGAGAATCACTTGAACCTGGGAGGTGGAGGTAGCACTGAGCCGAGATCATGCCACTGCACTCCAGCCTGGATGACAGAGCGAGACTCTGCCTCAATAAATAAATAAATAGAAATAGAAATATAAAAATAATAGCCAGGCATGGTGGCTCACACCTGTAATCCCAGCACTTTGGGAGGCTGAGGCGGGCAGATCATGAGGTCAAGAGATCAAGACCATCCTGGCCAACATGGTGAAACCTGGTCTCTACTAAAAATACAAAAATTAGCTGGGCATGGTGGCATGCACCTGTAGTCCCAGCTACTCGGGAAGCTGAGGCAGGAGAATCGCTTGAACCTGGAGAGATGGAGGTTGCAGTGAGCTAAGATCGTGCCACTGAACTACAGCCTGGCGACAGCGTGAAACCCCGTCTCAAAAAAAAAAAAGACGAAAAATAAGACTACAAAAATTATCTGGGCATGGGGGTGCACACCTGTAGTCCCAGCTACTTGGGAGTCTGAGGTAGGTGGATTGCTCACTCAGCCTCACTGCAGCCCAGGAATTTGAGACTGCAGTGAGCAAAAAATGAGCAAGAAAGGAGGGTGGACCCCATCTCTTACCTGCAAAAGCCATAAAATGGGAATGTAGCAAGATAATACAGATAAATTTCTTTTAAAAAAAAATGGATGCTGGGCATGGTGGCTCATGCCTGTAATCCCAGCACTCTGAGAGGCTAAGGTGGGCAGATCACTTGAGCTCAAGAATTCAAGACCAGCCTGGGCAACAAGGCAAGACCCTGTCTCTCTGAAAAATAAATAAATTTTTTTAGGCTGGCACAGTGGCTCACACCTGTAATCCCAGCACTTTAGAAGCCTGGGGCAGATGGATCATTTGAGGTCAGGAGTTCGAGACCAGCCTGGTCAACATGATGAAACCCTGCCTCTACTAAAAATACAAAAATTAGCCAGGCATGGTAGCACACACCTGTAATCCCAGCTACTCAGGAGGCTGAGGCAGGAGAATTGCTTGAACCCAATGGAGGTTGCAGTGAGTCCAGATTGCACCACTGCACTTCAGCCTGGCCAACAGAGGAAGACTATGTCTCAAAAAAAAAAAAAACAAAAACAAACCAGTCACATGAAATGTCACCTAATGAGGTTTCAGTCAATGATGGACTGCATATGTGATGATGGTCCTGTAAGACTATGATACCAAATTTTTACTGTACCTTTTCTATATATTTATATATGTTTAGATACAGAAATACCATTTTGTTATAATTGCCTACAGTGTCCAGTGCAGGTTTGTAGCCTAGGAGCAACCGGCTCTACCATATAGCTTATGTCATCTAGATTTGCGTAGGGACACGCTATGATGTTTTACACAATGATGAAATTGCCTAATGACACAATTCTCAGAATGTATTCCCATCATTAAGTGACACAGGACTGTATATATTATATAAAATAACACATAAAATGACAGTATGCCTTATAAATACACACACACACATTGAAAAACAGACACACAGGCCAGGCACGGTGGGTCACACCTACAATCCCAGCACTTTGGGAGGCCAAGGTGGCTGGATGGCTTGAGGTCAGGAGTTCGAGACCAGCCTGGCCAACATGGTGAAACTCTGTCTCAACTAAAAATACAAAAATTAGCCGTGCGTGGTGGGGAGTGCCTGTAATCCCAGCTACTTGGGAGGCTAAGTCAGGAGAATCGCTTGAATCTGGGAGGTGGATGTTGTAGTGACCTGAGTTAGTGTTACTGCACTCCAGCCTGGGTAACAGAGCAAGACTCCATCTCGAAAAACAAACAAAAAAAAAAAAAAAAAGAAAAGAAAAGAAAAAAGGAAAATAGAAAAACAGACACAGCAAGAAACAAAAGTGGCACTGAAATCCACTTGATGAAAAACCCTGGTCTGCTAAAGGATGTTTGTTTGAATCTGCAAAATGCTTTTCTGATCTTCTGTGTTGTGCTAAGAAATGAAACTAGCTAAATAACTCAGAAAATGGTAGTTACATGTTGACGGTTTTTTTTGGAGATGGAATCTCACTCTGTCGCCCAGGCTGGAGTGCAGTGGCACAATCTCAGCTCACCGCAACCTCCGCCTCCTGGGTTCAAGCAATTCTCCTGCTCAGCCTCCTGAGTAGCTGGGACTATAGGCACACACAGCCATGCCTGGCTAATTTTTTTGCATTTGAGTAGAGATGGAGTTTCACTGTGTTGCCCAGGCTGGTTACGAACTCCTGAACTCAGGCACTTCGACCACCTCAACCTCCCAAAGTGCTGGGATTACAGGCATAAGCCACCGCACCTGGCCACGTACTGACTTTTTACTTGGAGGACACTTGGATTGAATTTCTTAGCTATTTGAATTTTAGACAAGGCATCACAAAGTTGGGGAAGGCTCTACCTAGTAGGTTGTACTACATCTCACCAATGATAGTCTACAGACACAGGCTTGTAGGTAGCAGCCAATATTTCTCTTAGAGCACGGTTTCAATCCTTGGAGGTGGAAGCTGTTGGGGGACAGGTAGCCCCCAGCCCCTGCTTTTAACAGAGCTGTTCTGATTTTAATCATTTTCCATGAGGCCTCTGATATGATTTTGTTTGAAGGGTTCTACCTGTCAAAAAAGTTTGAACAGCATTGCCTTAGAGGAATTCTAGTTTTCCGGAGTTGAGAACGCAGATCATTTTCTCAAAACTTTCATTTTAGTGCCAGGTGCAGTGGCTCACACTTTTGGAGGCCGAGGCAGGTACATCACCTGAAGTCCAGGAGTTCAAGACCAGCCTGGCCAACATGGTGAAATCCCGTCTCTTCTAAAAATACAAAAATTAGATGGGCATGGTGGTTGGCACTGATAGTCACAGCTACTCAGGAGGCTGAGGCAGGAGAATCACTTGAACTTGGGAGGTGGTGGTTGCAGTGAGCCAAGATTGTGCCACTGCATGCCAGCCTTGGCAACAGAGCAAGACTCCAACTCAAAAACAAACAAAAAACAAAAAAAAACTTTCATCCTGGCAAGATTATATTAATCTCAGCAAGATTATGGCTTCTAAAAATAAATGTATAAAAACATGGCATTCATGGTAACCAAATTGTGTACCCAAAGAGTAATTTGCACTGCTGCAAATCTTAGATCGCCTGCTTGCTCTCCTCTCCAGAGTCCGCCGTCCTAAGTAATACCCAGTGGCCCTAGAACAGTGAGAGGAACATGGGCAGATCTGAAACCAATCTAAGCAAAGCTGGTGGTAAAATCCAGTTAACTCTCTGATTCATGCTGGACCTGTATGTCCTTCACTTTATGCTGGACAGCCTCCTGAGTGGCGGAATGTGTGAGTTTATGATTGGCCAATTCCACCTCTCAATCTGAAGCACTAGAGAAGATATGGGGTGTTTGTGGGTCAGTAATCAAAACTTGGGAAGCCCTGTAATCCCAGCACTTTGGGAGACTGAGGTGAGTGAAACACTTGAGGTCAGAAGTTTGAGACCAGGCTGGCCAACATAGTGAAACCCCGTCTCTATTAAAAATACAAAAATTAGCTGTGTGTATGGCATGCACCTGTAATTCCAGCTACTTGGGAGGCTGAGGTGGGAGAATCGCTTGAGCCTGGGAGGCGAAGGTTGCAGTGAGCCAAGATTGTGCTACTGTACTCCAGCCTGGGTGACAGAGCAAGACTCTGTCTCAAAACAAAAACAAAAACAAAACTTGGGAAGTGATTTCATTATGGTAACTTCACAGGTATGGAACTGGGCTCCTTAAGAGGCTCATGGAGCTGGTGAATGAGCAAAGCCCCATCAGATGGTAAACACTTCAGCCAAACTTAGCAAGAATGCCCTTTATCCCACCCACTCCATCTGCCACACCTACCTACCTTGCCAGGGAAAGGCCAAGCAGCCAGTCTGTCCAAGGATATAGTGACTAGTTTACTGTTCTCTTGTTCACCAGCCCTGAACAACCGGTGTGTAGGCTGGTCCTTTCTGGGAGACATGGTATTTGATACTGTGCTAATTGGATGGCTAGAAGAAAAAAGGAATACACATTTTTAATTGGCAATTTAGAATTGTTTCAAGAGTTTCACCAAATATGCATTTTGGCTGGATGAGTATCAAAATCAGTATTTGGTGGTCATAGCTAAATACCGCTATTAGGGAACTGGTTGTTTGGAACACAAGAATGAATTTGAAATTCTATCAAAATTATTTTTTGAGACAGGGTCTCACTCTGTCACCCAAGATGGAGTGCAGTGGCATGATCTTGGGTCATTACAATCCCAGGCTCAAGCGATCCTCCCACCTTAGCCTCCCAAGTAGCTGGGACCACAGGTGTGCCCACCATGCCCAGCTAATTTTTTGTATTATATCTTTAATAGAGACAGGGTGTCACTATGCTGCCCAGACTGGAAAGAATCTTAATTGATGCCATTTAATTATTACAATCATCAGACTTCTCCCAAGTTTGATGCTGGGCTGGTATGCCACCTTCTTAGCACTACCAGTTGCTTTATTGCTCCTGTGCTATCTGCATGTTTGTAATACTAAATAAATGCTCACTTTTATCTGAGGTTGGTGGAAAAGCAAGTTGCTTTTTGGCTGGCCCTACCACCAAATTGAATGTTACATCCCAATAGCAAGGTAAGGACTTATGTCTTCCTCAATTTCTAGACTTTAAAAAATCTGGTTGAGGCCTGTGACTTTACACAACCTCTCAATCTCAAGCTTTGGGCAGTGCCTCAGGATGCTTCCTGAATATTTTCAGATGCACTTAAAAGACTTGCCATACTGATTCATTCCCAATATTTTGCATGCCTTATATTTTAAAATTCTTACAAACTTTTGTTCAAGAGTATAAAGTTCTTGAACTTATGTAGCCAACATTCTATTTCCCTATTTTATTACTTTAAACTTTCTTAAACTTTTTTTTTGAGATAGAGTCTCGCTCTGTTGCCCAGTCTGGAGTGCAGTGGCACAATCTTGGCTCACTGCAACCTCTACCTCCCGGGTTCAAACAATTCTCCTACCTCAGCCTCCTGAGTAGTTGGGATTACAGGCATGTGCCACCACATCTGGCTAGTTTTTGTATTTTTAGTAGAGACGGGGTTTCTATACGTTGGCCAGGCTGGTCTCAAACTTGTGACCTCAAGTGATCTACGCACCTCGGCCTCCAAATCATGCTGAGATTACAGGCATGAGCCACCACGCCCGGCCTAGTTTTAACTTTTTGATTACAAAATTTTTACATAATTAACTGAAGTGCTTTAATCCTCTAACATATATATCTTTCAAATAACTAACAAAATTTCTACGTAATTCTCACAACTCAAATACTTACCTGTGTTTGAAATTACTGGAATACTTGTAATACAGCTGACAAGCCCATTGGAGCTACAGAAGCTGCTGTGCTGATCAGATGGAATGGCAGTCATCTCTGTGATCACACGACTATGAACCACGCACTAATTCAGGGATGCACTCATGCAAGTTCTCATTCTATTTGAGACTTAGGCTGAAGGTGTTGATAGTCTGTCATTTCCACTCTTTTTTTTGAGCTGGAGTCTCGCACTGTCGCCCAGGCTGGAGTGCAATGGTGTGATCTCCGTTCATTGCAACCTCTGCCTCCCAGGTTCAAGTGATTCTCCTGCCTCAACCTCCCTAGTAGCTGAGATTACAGGCGCCCAAAACCACACCCAGCTAATTTTTTGTATTTTTAGGAGAGCTGGGGTTTCGCTATGATGGCCAGGCTGGTCTTGAACCCCTGACCTTGTGATCCACCTGTTGTACTGCACCGAGCATAGAAAGTCAACACCAAGACAAAAGTAGGCCAAATTGCAGGGTCTTTATTGCCGGCGGCCACGGAGGGCTCACGTCTCTCCAACCCGTGGCCCCAAAAAGGAGGGTGTCAAGACCTTTTATACCCCTAAAACCACTGCGGGGTGAGCGTGATGGGCGGGGGTGGGGGTGAGGAGCTTCAGACATTCCAAGGGCTAGGGGACTTTTGACATTCTGATTGTTACTTAAGCTGTTAACAAAAGTCAAGATAAGCATTTGTTTACACATTGACTGGGTAGGGTGGAAATTACAAGTCACAGAGGCCAAGATGGCCTGGGTTTGGACTGCTTGCATGTCACATTACGGGTTACAGAGAGCAATTTAAACAGAAAGCCAAGGTATGGTTGAGGTATGCAGTTTTATGGGGCTTTTACCATGTCACACACCCACCTTGGCCTCCCAAAATGCTGGGATTATAGGCATGAGCCACCGTGCTTGACCCATTTCCGCTCTTCTGAAGCTCACACGTCAGCAAGGATGAATGAAAAGTAACTTCTGCCTGTGCCTGGACCAAGTTTTCCTAATAAGTTCCTTTATGTTGACATTGGTTTAAATCTTAGGACTGCTCATTGGTCTTATACTAGGGCTAATGTTTCCTGAATGCTTCTTATGAGTAAGGAAAGCTGTAGATTGTTCTGATGGGCTAATCCACATAATCCCTATTCTGTGGGTGAAAAGGAAACCAAAGCCTGGGGCAGAGGGTGCCATGTTCTTCTAGTCTAGGCTGATGTATATATATCTGACTTGCAGGACTGAAAAAGTTCTTATTCATCAAAACCACCCCTGCAGATTCAAGCCAGCTGATTCATGAGGTTGTTTTGTGTCTTTTCCTCTAGATAAGAAAATGAGACACAGCACTTCAAACCTATACGAACCAACTTTCTGGAAGTTCTCTTTAATGTCTTCTATAGACCCAAACATGAGGAAGACATTCCTTCTTTTTCTTATGCAGATCCTCAGCTTTGTCCTCTTTACTACTAATTTCAGGCAATACTTGGATTGAGACCCTTGTCTCCATGAGTGTCTCAATTCACATGGTGAGTCTGCAAACTGCCAAAATAAATGTAAGGGTTTTTCATGCAGCACTTCCTTGCAATGGTTTGTGTTTCTTGGTATCATGATGTCTTAACTTGGTAGCTTGTATCTTCACCTCCCAGCAAACTGAATTCCCTTTTAAACACTCATCACGGTCCCGCATTGAGAAATGGGATAACTGATCTTTCTTTCCAGCAGTTTCAATCCTGTGCCTTCTTCATGGCTCAGCACTCAATAATTTGTTCCCAGGCCCTGTGTTGCATATCCCATTTATGTGTATGTTACTTGAGAACTCTGGCCTTAAATCAAGCTACTTCAAGAACAAGGCTTATACGTGAGCCTCTGTGCTGTCCACTGCAGCTACATGTGGGCAGGCCTAGTTTGCATAACAGATCAGCAATTTTAATGGGTGGGTATTACATGGATGATTGAGTGACTAAGGATGCCTATCACCTGCCTTTCTGTATGGTTTTGTAACGGTGCTGTCATCTTGTGACCAAGTTTACAAAAAAAATTACTATAATATCACACTAATAATTACAACTTCCTGTTTCCTAGTTATTTTCTTTTGTATATGCTGATAATGGCTATGATGGTGTTCCCTTATGCAGTAAATACTCAGACATACTTAGTTATCCATGGCTTAGTATTAGGTCGTAAGAGGGCTACAAACCAAAGGCAAGTACTCATTATACTTGGCAAGTACTCACTGACACTTCAACTCAGCCAACTGAGATGTGCAAAGACACGACACAACTGGGATCGATGAGGCAACAAAAAGCAAACATTTAGCAAATACCACTGAGCTGAGCATTCTAAGGACACCACATCACTTCAATTTTCACAATATGAAGCAGCTACTGCTATGGATGTTTCATGGCTAGAAACACGGTGGCTTCAGCATTCAGGTCACTCACTCAAATCAGGTAGGAGGGGCGAGGATGTGGGCCGAGTACGGCCACCAGGTTATCCAGGCACACACCTCAAGTTCTGCTGTCACATGTTAATTTCAAATTGAGTCTCTCCTAAAGATCTCATGTCCTAAAACCAAAGATTCATCTTGTCAAGAAAATTTTGAGCCAGATACCACACTCCAATAATGATATAATCCAAGTAAGAGCAGCACAATTTTATAACTTTATAGCATTTTGAAATCCTAGACGTGTGAATTCATTAACGTTCAGGACATAAAGATGTGCAGAACTTGCCTTTGATACAATTATTACACTTTTTTCTTCCTATAATTAAAGGAGTCTGAGAGAATATTATGTAAAAGTGAAACAGCACAAGTATGGATGCTGTCAATGTGGAGCAGGAAGGTCATGAGGTCCCCCCTTCCCTCTTTGATGGGAGCAGGGCAGGGGCCAGATGCCTCAGGACGGAAGCTTGTTAGCAGAGGGGAGTCCGCGCCCCTGTGCTCTTCTGTGTCCTTCACAGTTCCTCTCTAGAAGGTCCTCTCCCAACGTCCTCAGGGAGACCACTTTGTAACAGGAAAAAAAAAAAGTTTTTTGGCCAGGTGCGGTGGCTCATCTGAGGTCAGGAGTTTGAGACCGGCCTGATTAATATGATGAAACCCCATCTCTACTAAAAATACAAAAATTAGCCGGGCATGGTGCATGCTCCTGTAATCCCAGCTACTTGGGAGGCTGAGACAGAAGAATCGCTTGAAACCAGGAGACGGAGGTTGCAGTGAGCCGAGATCATGCCATTGCCCTTCTGCCTGGGCAACAAGCGTGAAACACTGTCTCAAAAAAAATAAAAATAAAAAAAAAGAAAAAGAAAGCTTTTCAAATGACATGTTCTTCACTCATTTTTAGCGTACCTTTGAGAAATTAAGATATAGCTGATATACTTGTGACAAAATATGACACGATACTGTGTTACATATAAATCAGGGAAGGGGGAAGAGATGCATGAAAATGTAGGTGGTTGACTCAGAATAATAAAGCCAGCTGCATCTAAATTCACCACTAAGTTCAAGTGAACCCAATGAGAAAACTGTGGAGACAGATTAAACCCCATCTCCTCAAATGGTAGAGAAGGATCATTCCACCTCATCACTCTGTTACACAGATAGGCATCTCCAGGTTACAAACTCAAAGAGCATTAGTATCTGTATTATAATCCATCTTTGGAAAACAGACTATTTGAAGGAAGACAAAACCAAAATGCAACTGTGTGGTTTCCAGAGCAATTTATTCGGGAAAATCTATTCAATATGCCATCAACAGTTCTCCTGTGTGTATTGTGCTGATAAATAGACACTGAGAGGATTTAACAAGTTCATCATTTAATAAGTCTGAATTCATTTTCACCACATGGTATTGTACACGGTCATCTGTTCAAACAGATTTCTTTTTTTAACAGATCTTGGTTTAAAAAAGTCATAGATAGATACTGTGAGTTCTGTATCAACTGGTTAGATCCTTTCTTTTAACTTATAAGCCTCAACTTCACCGCAGAATAAAGAATGTAGGCCAAAGAAAGCATAATCGGTCACTCGTATAGAACAGTATTGTTTCTATAATTTGAAGCTTTCTGAATGGACGGGTTCAGGCCTGATGTAACTGTAAAAAGATTACTTAATGAATAGACTATATGGAAATTGTACAAAATGTTATTACCTTTAATCATTAGTAGCTTAAACAGCACTATATCACTAATTGCTATTCAAAATCAAAAACGTGTTTTTGAATCCCCAAGAAGGTAGCATGTGTACACAACTATACCACCTTGTACTTAGGGGTGTGTCAAGACATAATTCAACAGAAACTTTGGCTTTAGGAAAGAGTCACAAATATTTAAAAGAATGGCTTTAATCGTCATTTTAAGTATAAGGTAGGGGAAAAGTGTGCTTTAATTAAATATACATCATACCAGTGATGCTGGCAAGGTTGAAAGTTACTCCTAATGTTGACAGCTATAAAAACTAGTTTGTACATAACAAGACAATGAGAGGAAAAAGCAGTCCCTTTGAAACAAAATTCTCAAATAAAAAATGTTCACAGTGGTTCGTATCAACAGTATGCATTTTATGACAAGAACATGTACAGATTCAGAGCACCCTAGGGCTCTCTTTATGTCCTAAAGAAAATGAGCATTTACATGATTATGGGTTGTACTGAATTAAAAAAAGATCAATTGTACACTTACCCCTTAGACAGGATAAGCTGTCCTGGGGTGTACAGCTTTAACACCATCATTAAAATTGTTTGCAAAAGGAATAGAGAATTAAAAAACAAAACACTTTTTGGAGTGAAGTCTTTCATTTGCTGTTATAACCAGCAAATGCCATTCACTAAATCAAAACGGAAGGAAGGGCCCCCACAAACACAGATCTATCTGAGCAAGCTGACCAGTACACGTTACAGTCTTAAAAATGAAGGTTATATACTCTATGTTACAAGTCCCAACTAGGCAGTGTCAAAATGACATCTATTTCTTTGCTTGTTTTGTGATCATACCCCTTGGAGGTGTTACAGGTCTCGTGGCATTTGGCTTCTTTTTCTCTGCAGGCTTTAAAATCTGGAGATTCAAAAGAGTTCATTTTAGGAAATATACTCAACTCCAAATCTTAAGAGTCCTTAAATCTCATTCAAATCTTTTGTTCAGACGGTGTTTACAATTGCCCCAACAACTGTGAAAGCCCTCCTAGCATATTAACACAAGCTAAGGTGACGTGTAAACATTTAGTAATCAATGCTATGATGAACAGATAAAATCTATGATATGGACAAATTATTTTGTCTCTGACTAAAACAATTTTCTGAAGTCTACACCTGGTAGTATCTTTAGCTACTCCTGATATAGGAGAGAAAGGCCTTTACAAAAAGTGTTTCTCCAACCTGCAGGAGTCTTTGCACAATCTTTGGAATTTTGGAAGCTGCAAGTTCTCTCTGATAATTGGTAAAAACTATTTTAATTCATTTAACTGATGACTGCCACATGATTTGGTGGCTGTACTTATGTTTATGATTAGGCTGGCATGAAGTTGCACAAGTTTACCATAATAAGCAAATGAGAAAAAGACTGAAGCAGATTCTAAATAATGCTTTTGTGCTAAGTGGAGGCTAAATGATGTCATGGTACATCCACAGAAGTTTTGTGGAAGTTAGACTAGAGGGCAGAACTAAGTAAACACATAGCATGAGGCATTTAGTACTTTTCACATGCAAGTGGTGATTTAATTTTAGCTGAACATTATATTGCCATTATGGCTTTAGATTTACAGTAAAAGAGCTATAAGCACAAGGAGCCAATATGCAACGCAAAAAATTATAATTCAACACTGGGGAAAAGATTCCATAATAAATTTTTTCTTTTACAAGGGATCCACACATTATTCAACTAGGACACACACTGGTTAAGGGAAAATAAAAATTTAGCCTACTCAGCATAAATGAACACGAGACAAAAATATAATTATGTTTTTCAATCAGCAAAATTCAAACATATTAAAAGGAAATAATGTTGAAAGTATGCTCTACCTGAAAAGAACACATTAGTGTTTCGTCCACACTCATCATGGCACCTGCATTGTCAAACTCTCCACAATAATTGGGTGCAGAAAACAGAGTGACCAACTGCCTCTTTGCAAAAAATTCATATCCATCTTCAACCACCTTGAAGAGAAAATTTTTTCAGTATAAATAGGTGCAGATATTATGCGAGTAAAACCATGTTTCAGTTTCCCGTTGAGCCTGTCTTGTGTTCCAGAGACACTTTGTATAAATAAGCAATACCTACCCACCAAAATCAACAAGGAGAATCTGTGCTCACACACATGCTCTTAAGTGTACATGTAAAATTCAAAATCAATACCTGATGGGCTCTACATATAAGATCCAAATCATGCTTATGGAGAAATTTTGCAACCACTTCTGCACCAAATGTGAAGGACACTCCTCTGTCATTTTCACCCCAGCCTAAGACATCTTTATCGGGGTCAGACCACAAAAGATCACAAAGAAGACCTTGATCTGGTACATCAGTTGGTCGCATAATTCGCCGAATCTGCTCCATAGATTGAAGATCTGGTGATAAACCTATTCAATGAAAACAAGAAAAATGAAGAAAACGGAACTTTTAAAAGGGTATTACTCTTTCAAAAGTTCCATTTGTCTACAGAGAAATTCAATAATCCCGACACAAAAACTGGAATCTATAATGTTTTAGTTTTGGTTAAAAGAAAAAAACACACACACACAAAAAGGACAATTGGATACACACTGGAATTATATGCACTAATGCATGGGGCGTAGTAGGTTTAAACAGTACATGGAGAGTTACCCCAATAGACAAAACACTGTAAAATCCAGTGACTTAAAAAACTCCTCTATGTGCTTCCCCTGTTGATGACAATAATGAGCGATGTTATGACTGATGGCTTGTAATGACTGAGCTGAGAAGGATGCTCGGGTGTGAGGTAGTTCTCTAGGCAACCTGCACTGTTCACAGACCATTAAATCTACAGGAACACATTGTATTGAGTTACAATATGGGATGCGTATCATGTGATCTAAAAACCATGTATCCAACTCTACCAAAACCTGTGTGAGTACAGGAGCACAGAGATCTCTTTAGAATTACTATTTTAATTACATTAAAAAAGCACAACCAGTGAGCAAAACAAAATGGCTTATAAAACATACATGTATATATTTTTAGAGATAGGCTCTTGCTCTGTTACCCAGGTTGCAGTGCAGCAGTATGATCATGACTCACTGCAGTCTTAAACCCTGGGGCTCAAGTGATCCTCCTGCCTCAGCCTCCCAAACAGCTACAACTACAGGTGTGTACCATTACCCCTGGCTAATTTTTAAAGCTTTTTCTAGAGACAGGGGTCTCAATATGTTACAGGCTATTCTCATATTCATATTCATGGCATCAAGCAATCCTCCTACCCCGGCCTCTCAAAGTGCTAGGATTACAGGTGTGAGCCACTATGCCTGGCCAAAATAGCTTTAAAATCCAAGTTAGAAAAAGTTCTGAGAGGATAAAAAACAGATCAAGGGAAAATCTATTAAACATCTTCAGTGTTCTAGAGGATCTCTGGCATAGGCAAGTTACATGTTGTTCACTTTAGGGTTAAAAATGTTTTTCTTGGCTGGGCGTGGTGGCTCACGCCTGTAATCCCAGCACTTTGGGAGTCTGAGGCAGGCAGATCATGAGGTCCAAGAGATCGAGACCATCTTGGCCAATATAGTGAAACCCCATCTCTACTAAAAATACAAAAATCAGCCGGGCGTGGTGGTGTGTGCCTGTAATCCTAGCTACTCAGGAGGTTGAGGCAAGAGAATCACTTGAACCTGGGAGGCAGAGGTTGCAGCAAGCCGAGATTGTGCCACTGCACTCCAGCCTGGCAACAGAGCCAGACTCCGTCTCAAAAGCACTTTTCTGAGCTGGGCACGGTGGCTCACGCCTGAAATCCCAGCATTTTGGGAGGCCGAGGCAGGAGGACTGCTTGAGCCCAGGAGTTTGTGAGTAGCCTGGGCAACATGGTGAGACCTCATCTCTAAAAAAATAAAATAAAAGTAAAAACTTTCTGCTCTATTTTCAAACCTAATTTACTGAGTCTGGAACTCCCTATAATAAATCAATTGGTTACTTAAGATTTTTATCCAAATGATCTTGGCTGTGTCAGAGTGAAACTGCAATGCAACACATCAACAAAAGAGAGTTCTGTCAGAGGAAGTCATCCCAATGATAACTCACAAATGTCAAAGTGTTCACCCTCTGGAAGGGATCAAAACCTATTTGGAACAAAAATCAGCCCACCTACCTCCATGACAGCAGAATATCTTCTCATCCACGATGGCTGCTATCGGTAAACAGTTAAAACAGTCTGTGAAAGTTTTCCATAGTTTAATGTTGTATCTTCTTTTACCTGTGATTAAAAAGAGAGTATTACTGTTCTGTAGGCTCATTCTCTCAGGATAATTATCCCCAAAGCAAGATTCTGGGTACCTTTTAAGCAAACAAAACTGTTTTTATTAAGAATCTTAATAAAACAGTCTTATTTTAAGACTCTTTTAAAATAAGAACTGGGCGTTGTGGCTCATGCCTGTAATCCCAGCACTTTGGGAGGCTGAGGTAGGAGGACTGCTTGAGCCCAGGAGTTCAAAACCAGCTTGGGCAACATACCGAGACCCCCATCTGTTCAAAGTAAAAATTAAAAAAAGAAGAAAAAAAAAAAGACTCTCCTGGAGGGAAGAGGTTTAGGAGAGACACATCTATCTAAAAGCAATGACTTACATTTTCACATGAAATCTTTTTAAATTTCACAGAAACCAGAATTCCGGATTTGATAATGATTAAGGATTACCATCAAATCCCAAGAATTATCTGGTGGCATCAATTCTGTGTGAAATCCAGTCTGCTTTGTCCAATCTCACCACAGGTAGTTGCCTAATTCTGAAGGCAATTAGGAACTTACACACGTGGCATTACCACCTTCCTTCTGAGGAAACCTGAGTTAACACTCACCCCTAGGTACCCACCTCAGTGCTCTAGCAGGAGGCACAATGATCACAGGGCAGTGGATGCCTCTCATAGGCACTACAGGACATCTGTTTCCAACACTGTACAAACTCCACATGCTCCCACAGGCCTGATGTCACAGGGTGGTCATGTTCCCTCACCAGCACAGGTATCCACACATTCTGGAGTCAGAGTGGCTCTGATAGAAATATGCCTCTATGCACTGTTTCTACAGGAAACCCATGTTCTGAGTTTAAAATCTACTCACATACCTTGCAAGAACAAATTTCCCTGGATTGGTTGAGGACTGTCCAATTGTCCAGATGCCATTGTCTCTTGTACCTTACTACACGAAGCACAATCTTTAAAAACCAAGAGTTTTGCTGGGCATGGTGGCTCACATCTCTAATCCCAGGACTTGGGGAGGCCGAGGCAGGTGAATCACCTGAGGTCAGGAGTTCGAGACCAGCCTGACCAACATGGAGAAACGCCGTCTCTACTAAAAACACAAAAATTAGCTGAGTGTGGTGGCACGTGCCTATAGTCCCAGCTACTTGGGAGGCTGAGGCAAGAGAATCGCTTGAACCTCGGAGATGGAGGGTGCGGTGAGCCGAGATTGCGCCACTGCACTCCAGCCTGGGCAACAAGAGCAAAACTCCATCTCAAAAAAAAACAAAAAAAAAAAAAAACAAAAAAAACCCCAGAAAAACAAGTGTTTGTCCTTAGTCTCTTTTCCTGTGCTATCATGGGGACTACAGGGATATCTAACGGTTTAAACCTGTATCTCTCCTTTGAGAGTTAGAGCCAGCCCAAGCAACTGACCCCCTGAATCATACCTCACCTTGTAATGCAAATCAAGCAGCATAGGGAGTTTAGCACAGGGCTTGAAATGTAACGCAAATTCAACAAATGTTTGCCTTCTTCCTCTGCAGAGAAGAATGTTATCTTTTCTCCTGATGATTTCTGGTTTCTCAATAACTAGGTCTAACTCTGACCATGGTTCACCTTGTTGTGCATTTCTTTAGAGGCTACTAATTCCTTCAATGGCGGGGAGCGGTGGGGGGCGGTTCTTAAAGCTTAACAAACTCCTCCCTACAAAAGGCTGAAGGGCAATCTAAAAAACCACCTCCAATCTCCAATAGCAATACTACTAACATAGGATGAGTATCCTTAATCCAAGATGCTCCAAAATTTCAAACTTTTTGAGCACTCACATGATATTCAAAGGAAATGCTCATTGGAGCATTCTGGATTTCCAGATTTTGGATTAGGGATGTTTAATCAGTAATTATAACACAAATATTAAAAAAAAAAACCTGAAACACTTCAAGTCCCAAGCATTCCAGGCAAGGAATACTTAACCTGTATTATAAAAACAGGGCTGCGCTGTCTTAATCCCTCAGTGATAGTGACTTCCTTTTTCCCCAAGGACAGCTTCACTTCTTGATTTTTTTTTTTTTTTGAGGCAGGGTCTCACTCATCACCCAAGTAGGTGGAGTGAAGCACTGCAATCTTGGCTCACTGCAACCTTTGTCTCCTGGGTTCCAGGGATTCTCCAGCCTTAATCTCCCGAGTAGCTGGGACTACAGGCGTGCACTACCACACCTAATTACTGTATTTTTAGTAGAGATGGGTTTTCACCATGTTGGCCAGGCTGGTCTTGAACTCCTGACTTCAAGGGATCCAACCAGCTAGGCCTCGCAAAGCGCTGAGATTACAGGCATGAGCTACCACGCCTGGCCTTTGATTCTTTAGTTATGCCACATACTCCAGCTTCCCTTGCGAGTCCTGCTGGCCTCTCCAACAACAATCGGTTTGTTTCCTCCCGTATAACGCCTCTCAGCATTTTAAGTACAGGGCTGCCTCTTTCTCTTCTCTCTTCATTTCCTGACTAAGGCCACCTCAGACCACTAGGAACATCTGGCTCCTGAAAGGTTTAGCCTGGGTAATCGCCTAGCTTCCAAATCCTAGGATTCTGAGCCAGAACCTATAATGTGGTTTCCCATTATTGTACCTCAGACAGCTCTGGTAACAGAAACAGATCAACAAACACTCATGTTTTACCCAACAACATACACCTCAGCTTTTCCGTCATATTTGCAAACTTAAAAAAAAAAAAAAAGAAATGGTAGTATAAAGTATTTATGTACTTGGAAAACAGGCAGTGTTCTTTAAAAATTGTCCCATGTAAATCAACATTTGAATAAAACTTTTCATTTTAATAAAATTAATATATATTATACATACATTAAATATCTGCAAGCCTTCAACCAAAAGTCACCTATGTCAAGGGCACTGTTATGCCCACAGGTAGACTGGATGGCAAATTAAATCTGCCCGATGGGAGACAGGAAGCTTGAGCACAAGGTCTATAAATTGTGTTGATGACCAAACAGGAGTTGAAACTGGTATCAACCAACACTGATCTTCTAAGTCATTTTTAAAGGCCTCTGCATTAAGTAGAAACTGAAGCTGATGCAGCCAATGTCATTACATTAGGATATACATTACAACAATGAGGTCATCTGGATGTGAACTTCACCAAGGTAAACATGAAAAGTATTTGCTGGGCTAACAGCTATGTAAAAGGAACCCTTTCTTAACTCAAGAGTAACACTTGGAGTAAGTATCCAAAACATGCTAGATGGGTGTGGTGGCTCATGCCTGTAATCCCAGCACTTAGGGAGGCTAAGGCAGAAGGATTGCTTGAGCCCAGAAATTACAGGTTGCAGTAAACTATGATCCTACCTCTGCACTCCAGCCTAAGGCTCTGTCTCAAAAACAACCAACCAAAAAACTCCACCACACCTGTCCCTTATTTTACTACCTAAGGAGCAGTAACTGGCTTACTGGTACTTCTTTGATACAGAATCACTGTTAATTTCAAATATCTTTCCTGTACAGGTTCAATGGTTTCAGTCAGTCCACAACTCACAGAATCTTTATCCCTGATGATTCCACCCACCTCATCTTACCAGCTGGATCTCAAGGTCACAGACCAAGCAAACATTCAATTGTGGGAAAGGGTTACGGTAGTATAAGGGCTCAGTTTGTGAGTATATTTCTAGGATGCACTTCTAACGAATGTGCTAGCTCACCACAGCTGTGTGAAATTGAGATGGAAAAACACCACATCTCAAGACTCTAAGTCACAATGTGGTCTAGGGGAGGACCACAGGGACAACCCTTTGCTGATCTCCCTATAATCATATTAGCAAATGCCAAGTATCTGAAGCTCCTTAACTGCCCTTCACTCCAAACCTGAAACCTTCCTGGCAGAAATGACAAACACAAAAGGAGGTGGAGGTGAAGATTCAAAACCTTTTCTGACATAAAATCCTTTATCAAACTGATTATTTTCAAAGCTTTAAGAACTGTGTTTTGTCAATAGTCAAATCAAAGTGCACTTTTAATTGAACAATCCAAATGGGTCACAAAATGTGTAAAATACTGTAAAAATAATCTTTTTTTAAAATATAGTTTTGCATTCTTTGTTCAGCACATTTTAGTTTCAGGAGTTATTGCCATTCTTCCTGGGTGTGGGTAAGCCAGAAGAAGAAACGCTATAATAATTTAAAAACCTAATTATTTATATATTGCAAGATTCCATTTGTATAAAATGTTCTTTAGAAAAGACAGAAAGTAGATTAGTCATTGCCTGGGGGCTATGGTGATGGTTGAATAACTCTATAAATTTACAAATCACTAAATATTACACTTTTTTGGAGGAGAGGGAGGAAGTTTCACTCTTGTTGCCCAGGCTGGAGTACAATGGCACGGTCTTGGCTCACTGCAACCTCTGCCCCCCGAGTTCAAGCGATTCTCTTGACTCAGCTTCCTGAGTAGCTGGGATAACAGGCATGCACTACCACGCCCTGCTAATTTTTTTGTATTTTAGTAGAGAGACAGGGTTGCACCACGTTGGTCATGATGGTCTTGAACTCCTGACCTCAGGTGATCCACCCAACTTGGCCTCCCAAAGTGTTGGGATTACAAGTGAATTTTATGGAATGAAATTACATAATAAAGTTGCTTTAGAAAACCATTTGGAATGGTTCTCAGATTTCTACTAAGAATTAAGTTATCTGTGAATACAACAATTATCTTAAAGAAACCACTACCATGGACCATTACTTCCTAATCTGATCATCACATCATAAAACAATCCAAGACCTTATTTATTATAGCGGCAGTGTTACTTTTCTACCCAAGAGAGAAAAAACTGGCGGGGCGCTGTGGCTCACACCAGTAATCCCAGTGGGTGGCCTAGGCAGGTTGATTCCTTGAGCCCAGGAGTTGGAGATCAGCTTAGGCAACAAGGTGAAACTGTCTCTACAAAAAAATACAAAAATTAGCCAGGTGTGGTGGTGCACGTCTGTAGTCCTAGCTACTTGGAGGCTAAGGCAGGAGGATCGCTTGAGCCTGGGAGGCAGAGGTTGCCGTGAGGTATGGTACTACTGCACTCCACCCTGGGCAACAGAGTAAAACTCCGTTTTCCCCACCCCTCCCAAAAAAAGCTAAGCTAAAAACAAGTTAAGAAAACAGAAAACATGAGAGATGATACCACTGCATTTAAACTCTCACAATTCCTAACAGAAGTATGTGATAACTGTTCATGATAAAGTATCTTAATTTCAATAACTCTTCCTTAGATATAGAAAAGTACTTACATTCATCATAAAATCCATAAATTCTGTTGATGCTGGCACATTCATGGTTCCCTCTAAGAAGAAAAAAATTCTCAGGATATTTGATTTTGTAGGCCAGTAAGAGGCAGATTGTCTCCAATGACTGCTTTCCCCTGTCCACATAGTCCCCAAGAAACAGGTAGTTGCTTTCTGGCGGGAAACCACCGTACTCAAAAAGTCGCAGCAAATCATAGTATTGCCCATGGATGTCACCTAGAAGCAAGAATTTTGTTACACAGTGTTCCCATACTTACAGCTCAATCCACTAACAAAGCTTTGGAAAGATAGTCTTTAAATATTCATTGTGCAGTGGCAATGACCTCTAGTAATGAGAGTTTAATTTGACAGCCAACACTAAGTAATTTCCAATCTTGCATCATATTTAGTTCAATCAAGCTTAATAAAATTTTTGAGTATACGTGTATGTCCAGAACCTCACACAAAATTCAACTAATTAAGAATTTATTCTGTGGAAAGGATTATAATGTCTAGGCATGCCTTCTTGCCAAGTAACAAGGTTTTCCTTTCAGGCTGACTGATCAATAATCAGATCTCTGACAGCTCAGTCTCGGTACTGTGTCAGCAGAACTGTTACACTTCTAGTGAGCCTTGGCCCCAACTGAACAAAAGCACATACATACATACACACTACCCCTACCCCTCATCCACCAACGCAGTAGCTTTCAATTTCTCCCTGCAAGATAATGCCAAAGAACATTTTACTTTAAAAACGTGCACACAAAGTTTTATTGATGCAGTCAAATATGCTGTAAGAATATATTACTCAAATGAATAAAGCTTACTTTTTACATTAAGACACAGATTATCTGCTTCTATTATATAGAAAACAGAACCCCAAAATCAGCATCAAGGAAGTTCCATTTTTAGCTATAACCAGTGTTGCTTTAAGCTTAAACATATTCCTATACATCCATGTAGTTCAGACCTTTCCTTAGCTCTCCATTCTTAGTTTCCTTTTTTCTTGTGCAATGCTCATTCCTTCAGTGAAATATATTTTTTAAACTAAGTCCATTAGAAGTATTTATTCTAAAGCTACTATTTAACTCAATTTTAAGTAGTTCCAGGCTATTCACAAACAGGAAAATGATTCTGCTAGCGAATACAAGGTCATCAACATATCCTTGACTCAGTCAATCAATCATGTAACTAAAGATAACTTGCGTGCCCCAAACTTACCACATATTTTGAGTGGTGCTTCAAGTTCTAGTAGGATAGGCTGACTGAGAAAGATCTCACGAGACTTTAAGCACAGTCCTCTGATTTCATTCTCCTGAAGCTGGACATTCTTACCAGGCTTGGACCCTCTCACTGCAGACAAGAAAAACCCTAATTAGTCCAATGAAGCCAAAATACAAAATACAAGATTTAGATAAAGGGGCAAAAACATGGTTTAACTAGCTTTCTGAGTGGTTTCATTTTCAGGACACTTATAATAACCATGGTTTTAATGCCTAATTAGAATCTTAAAATCTCAGACAAGATTTAATTGCATCTTTGATATCAAGTAAGACTTCCTTTATAGTATTCCAAAAAGGGGGCCATCCTGTCCATGCAAGTGCTGTTAGAAACAGGACTGGAAATACTTAGAACCCTCCCCAATCAGTGTTTTTCAGAAGACCATGGGTATCTCCTCCTGAGTATCTGATTTAATTTACCTGTGAAAAAAATGTTAGTGTTGTTTTCATTTCATTGAGAAAATGTTAACTCGTTGTACTTATTTTGCCATGCAATTTCTGGGCTTGCATTTACGTTTATACTCATGTCTGTATAGAGCAAAGGATGTCAGTCATGTGCTATCCTGTAAAAAAAGCACATTTCCTAATAATTTCAACAAATAATAATGGGAGAAAGAAATCATTGCATAGCACGGGGCATCCACACCACCAGAGCTCTTAGGGTTCTATCAAACTAAAAACTGCGACAGAGCTCACTTGTCAGCAGGTAGGTAGCTGTGGGAAAGAAGAAACTTTATGTTTTGATTCCAGTTTTAACTAGATACAGATTAAGTAGCATTGAACTACTAAATGTACCCTAATTTTACAGTTATAAAGTGGCCCCTTCATGAAACAATCTAGCAAAATGATTTGCTGGCAGAGTGTAGGTAAGTATGGGGCCTGATTATCCTCAACTGGAATCCAAGTTTTGGTACTTGTTTTGTACAAAAGATTTATACAATCAGACATTCTGTGAATAAAATAGAAGCGAAAATATAGGATCAGACTAAATATAGAACTTAAGCCTTCATCTTTCCATCATTAAATCCAGTATCAAGTGATTCAGTTTTAGAAAACCAGAGAATCCATGAGATTAAATCCATGTGGCTAATTTATTTTCTTGGTTTTGGAGGCTTTATATTAAAACCATAAACTCATTTAACTTAATAGGTGAGTAACAGCAATAAGCTTAACTGGTTTGTCTCTAGCTTTGTTCTGTATATATCTAAGTAACTACATTAGAGAGTAGTAAATATTACTCAAGTGAAAAATCTGACACATTTGTTGAGAATTGTTGAGAATCGTTTTCCATTAAAAGGGTTATGCCAACTTTCTGAAACATCGCCTTAGGTAAAGTCATCTTCAGCCTGAATTAAGTTTTGAGCAGATATGGAACAGTGTGGAGGAGTATTATTTTTTCAATGAAAAGTTGCAAGAAATGATAGTAAGAGAGAAAGAACAAAAATTCTTCAAGCACACAATGAAGTAAACATTAGAGACAAGGCTGGACGGGGAGCGAGCCAGGAGCCCCACATTTCTGGATTGGTTCTATTGCTTTGGGAAAATCACTTCACTTTTGGACCCAAAATACGTAACTGACAAAGTCTCACTCTGATAAAAATGTCATACAAGAAGCAATAAAAGCAGTGTAATGCCAGGCACGGTGGATCACACCTGTAATCCCAGCACTTTGGGAGGCTGGGATGGGCAGATCACTTGAGGTTGAGAGTTTGAGACCAGCCTGACCAACACAGAGAAAACCCTGTCTCTATAAAAATACAAAATTAGCTGGGCGTGGTGGCGGGCGCCAGTAATCCCAGCTGCTTGAGAGGCTGAGGCAGGAGAATCGCTTAAACCTGGGAGGCAGAGGTTGTGCTGATCAGAGATTGCGCCATTGCACCACTCCACCCTGGGCAACAAGAGTGAAACTGTCTCCAAAAAAGACAAAACAAAAACCCACAAAAGCATTACTGATAGTTTTCAAGGAGAGATCTCAAACAGACACATATTTAATACAACAGCTACTGAGCAACAAAAAATGTTTTTTCCATAAGTGATTTTCTTTTTCTCTCTAGACACCCATGCAGAGTTAGAATTCAAGAAATACTCCTGATGAAAGATGGGATTCCTGCTTCATTGGCTAGAAAATGCCAATCATTAGTGACTTAACCACAAGTTAACCATAAACAGGCAGACTGCCCATCAGGAAGCTTTATTTTTGGCTAGGAAGGAAATCCTAGAAGCTTCCGGTTTCAAGTGACTTTTTTTCAGCAGAGTCCCAAACTTATGAATGAATAGCTGACTCTAAGTCTTCCAGGAGAATATTTCTGTGATAATTTTGGCTCATAGTATATGATAGCAGGCTTTGTTGTATGAATGCTATTGTATTTAGTCAATGCCATCAGACGATATCAATGCTGCTAACAATTTGTTTTTTGGGTTTGGAAGCTCCTCACTACCACCTCTAAACATAGTTTATATTTAACTTCTTTATCCTGTTTCTGTTTGTCCTCTGGGTGGGAGCATTCAGAGATTAGTGAAAAGCAAAAGCAAGACTACCAACAATTTAAAAATTCTTCTTTTTTGAGAGAGGGGCTCACACTGGTGCCTAGGCTGGAGTGCAGTGGCATGATCATAGCTCACTGCAGCCTCAAACTCCAAGGCTCAAGTGATCCTCCTGCTTTGGCCTCCCAAAGTGCTGTGATTACAGGCATGAGCCACCACACCTGGCCTTAAAAATTACTCTTAATGTTAAGATTAGATGCAGCTTTTCCACAAAAAAATAAAGATTTATTTATCTATTTATTTATTTTGAGACAGAGTTTCACTCTTGTTGCCCAGGCTGGAGTACAATGGCGTGATCTCGGCTCACTGTAACCTCTGCCTCCCGGGTTCAAGTGATTCTCCTGCCTCAGCCTCCCAAGTAGCTGGGATTACAGGTATGTGCCACCACGCCTGGCTAATTTTGTATTTTTAGTAGAGACGGCTTCTCCGTGTTGGTTGGACTGGGTCTCGAACTCCTGACCTCAGGTGATCCGCCCACCCTGGCGTCCCAAAGTGCTGGGATTACAGACGTGAGCCACCGCGCCCGGCCAAGATTTATATTTAAAGAACAGTGCTTATGAGAAACATCAAAAAACATGGTCTGAAAGCTTCTTAAGTTCCCTACAATCAGCAGAAGGAAAGAAACATATAAAGATAGAAACTACCAAAACCCTCTTCCATCAGTTATCATACAGCTGCTCAGCCTTCAGGCCTCTGCTCAGACACCACACTTCACCCCGGAGAAAAGCTTCTCTCATTCATCTCCTCTCTCCCCTCACAAGCCTGCTGCATGCTTTTTGGAAGGCTCTTTCAACATCAGGTCACTACCCATCACACCTCATGATTTTATTTGTATTCTACTTGCCAGTTTGCTTCTGCCCGCTCATCGAGACCCATGGGTAGAATGTAAATTCACAGCGGTAGTCCTGCACTGTAGCGTACACGAGCCATAGACAGCAGCAGGTGCTCAAAATTTGTTGCACGACTGAAGTCTGGGTAAATCTTTACTGTTGACTGGCAGCATTAAGAGTTAAACATACATTCTAGACTATATAATTCTGATGAGCAAAAAGCCTATTTCTGTGCTAGAAAATTACAAAACAATAAATAGTGCCACTTGCTGACCAGGCTTTACTGGAGTATTTTTCAAAGTATGAAAATCTGGAATTACTCTTAAATTTCATGTTGAATCGTCTAACGGAGATTTCAAAATGGGGTTTGGCACTCCAAGTGAACACTGAAGAGTTCTTAAAAGCTGCCATATAAACCGGGTAAAACCCTATCTCTACTAAAAATACAAAAACTAGCCAGGCATAGTAGCATGCGCCTGTAATCCCAGCTACTCGGGAGGTTGAGGTACAACAATCACTTGAACCAGGGAGGTGGAGGTTGCACCGAGCTGAGATTGCGTCACTGCACTACAGCCTGGGCAACGAGAGAAACTCCGTCTCAATAAAGAAAACAAAAACAAAAACAAAAAGGCACACACAAAAACACACCAACTCAGACCTAAGGATGTGACTTTTCAGTATAAGTATTAATATTTCTTTATCTGGCTACAAAGGGAGATTCAAGAGAATGTCTTATTACTGTTAAGAGTGGAGGTTGCTCTCTAGAAATGTATCTGATCTATTTATCTGGGAAATCACTGACATGAGCATATCATAAAAACTTCCACACATTCGTACTGAAAACAAATTGGTAAAAATTTGACTCATAAAAAAATAACAGCCAGGTGTGGTGGCTCAGGCCTATAATCCCAGCACTTTGGGAGGCCCCGATGGGTGGATCAGGAGTTAAGCTCAGGAGTTGGAGATCAGCCTGGGCAACATGGTGAAATCCAGTCTCTATCAAAAATACAAAAATTAGCTGGACATGGTGGTATGTGCCTATAGTCTCAGCTGCTCAGGAGGCTAAGGTAGAAGGATCACTTGAGCCCGGGAGGTAGAGGCTGCATTAAGCCTAGATTGTGCCACTTCACTCCAGCATGGGTGACACAGTGAGACTCTGTCTGAAAAAAATAAATAAATAAAATAGCATTGGTAATTATTTACAATACCACCTCTTTCTCATAAGCAACACTAACTTTTTTGAAAGTTAGTTACTGGCAACAAGCAAAGCAAAGATGGAAAGTATGGAAGGAAATTTAAGACAAGTTTGCGATTATTTATGAGGAATAAAAAAGTATTCTCCTTGTCACATCAAGGTCCCTTAATTGTTTAAAGAAAATCATATTAAAGAAATAGCATACACTAAAAAAGCCCTAGCTGAATTCTAATGAAGTTTCAGAACCTAAGAAAGGCACAAGTGGTATAAAAATAAGCCAACGAAGATTTTGCTGTTTTAAAATAATCCTGTTAAAGTAGGTGATAATTTTAACAACATGCCACATCATATTCATTCAGTCAATCAATAGCCTCATGATATTTGACAAATTTAGGAAAATAAGACTCAAACCAAAACAAAATACAGTAAATATTTCCAACATTAAGCATTCCCATAAACAACTGAGTTCTTTTCTGCAAAAAATATAAACCATACAAATATTATTAAGAATCCTTTGGGTCGGGCATGGTAGCTCACATCTGTAATCCCAGGACTTTGGGAGGCTGAGGTGGGCATATCACCTGAGGTCGGGAGTTTGAGGCCAGTCTGGCCAACATGGCAAAACCCCATCTCTAGTAAAAAACAAAAATTAGCAGGACATGGTGACCCATGTCTGTAGTCCCAGCTACTCAACAACTGAGGCTGAGCCAGGACAATCACTTGAACCTGGGAGGCAGGACTGCAGTGAGCTGAGATCCTGCCACTGTACTCCAGCCTGGGCAACAGAGCAAGACTGGAAAAAAAAAAATCCTTTGGTTTCTCTGCAAAGTCACTAGCAGGAAGATTTCCACATCTGATCAACACAATTGTTTCCACACCCTGCCCTCTCCCATCCTGACTTTCCTAATGGATGGGGTTATACTTCAGGCATTTAAAAGTGGCACCAGGCCGGGCACGGTGGCTCATGCCTGTAATCCCAGCACTTTGGGAGGCTGAGGTGGACAGATCACCTGAGGTCAGGAGGAGGCCAACATGGAGAAACCCCATCTCTATATTTAAAAATATTAAAAATAATAATAATAAAAATAAAAGTGGCACCAAAGCAGGGCGCTATGGCTCACACCCATAATCCCAGCACTTTGGAAGGACGAGGTGGGAGGACTGCTTGTGGCCAGGAGTTCAAGACCAGCCTGGGCAACATAGTGAGACCCCTGTCTCTTTAAGAAAAAGAAAAACAATTAGCCAGGTGTGGTGTGTGCCTGTAGATTCAGCTAGTCAGGAAGATGAGGAGGAAGGATGGCTTGAACCCAGGAGTTCAGGTCTACAGCCTGGGTGACACAGTGAGACCCAGTCTCTAGGCAAAAAATTAATAAAAGTGACATCATTTTTTCAAGGCAGATAGGATGTAGTTGCAAAACACTGTCTACTGTTCTCAATAAAGCATCTTGAGTTTTCTACACCTAGAGTAAAGCCAATACATTGAAAACTTTCATTTTCCACAGTCTAAGAACACATTTTGGTAAAATACTACTGAGTAGATGCTACATCTGACCCTACATTTTGAGTTTTCATTTTTTATAAGCTTTACTGTCAGTGACAATCACTCCCCTCTAGGAGAGGGATGGCAGTAAATCCCGGTAAGTGGGGAAGCTAGAGATTTCAGACAAATCACCAAGATCCACAAGTACATCACTGTTCTTGATGCTCTGGGTACAGAGGTCAAACTCTGTCCTAGAATTTCATAAGCTCCATGGAAGTGAAATCTTTCCTTCCTGATCTTGAATGATTTTTTTGGTTTCTTTCTCTACAAACTACTGATACCCAGAATATTATCTCCTTCATATTTCAATCTCTAAGGTCAACTAATGGCCTCAATTGTAAATTAAATTAAACAGTTAAGTCCACATAATATCAATCATTCCCCTGCTTCACGATCAGGAATCCTTACCTAGTCAAGTGGGCTGACTGGCACCCTGATTCTGCACAACAGGTTATAGGTTATAATTGGACTGTGTTTTCAAAGACATTAAATCACCTCCCTAGTTTCTACAGCTGACCACTGCTAGGCTATACAATTGCATGTCCATTTGCCCGGTTCTGAGGAGGAGCACCCAGGGCTCTACTCCTGCGTGTCACATTCCCTCCCCCCCTTCCCCTGCCACCCAAAGCACAACAATGTCACACACAGTTCTGTCAGATTTCACTGCTGCCTCTTGCTACTAACAGGCAAGAGGGCACTGTGGGCACAAGGAGAGTAATCCTTTTTCAATGCTGTGGTTTAAAAAAGGACTCCTGTAAGCTGCAGATCATCTGTCTCCAACAAGGCTTTCCTGCCTTGGCTAGGTGGAGAGGAAGCGGGCATACAACCGACATGCTGACAGGAAAGGAAGGGCAAGGGCTCACATCACAGTTCTTATCAACGAGGGAATTAGAAGCTGACAACTTGGATGTGAGTATAAAAGTTACCTGCGCGGTAAAAAAAAAAAAAAAAAAAAAAAATTGTTACAGGCTGGGCATGGTGGCTCATGCCTGTAATCCCAGCACTTTGGAAGGCTGAGGCAGGTGGATCACTTGAGGTCAGGAGTTCAAGACCAGCCTGGCCAACATGGTGAAACTTCCTCTCTACTAAAAATACAGAAACTTAGTTTGAGTGTGGTGGCGCGTGCCTGTAGTCCCAGCTATTCAGGAGGCTGGGGCAGGAAAATCACTTGAACCCAGGAGGCAGAGGTTGCAGTGAGACGAGACAGTGCTACTGCACTCCAGCCTGGGAGACAGAGCGAGACTTAATTACAGATATTCATTAGGAAAGATGACTTCTGCTTTTTTTGGTTAGCATGATAAAAAACCTCCCCCTTTTTAAACCATTATGTTTGTCCTTTATTATCTTTAGGACCAGGGACGGCTGCCTTTTTTAAATATCAGAATATGAACGTTTTATACTGCACCAAAAAAGTTGAACACATGGGTTATTTAAACAATCTTTTCAGAATATCTGAACACTCACTACCTTCAGAACAGCCCTTATCTGTCAGAGGATTAAATCTGTAAACACTTTCTGTGAGCCAGGGCAGAGGTCATATTTAAATCACTAAAGCAAGTCAGGCAATTCTGCAGAACCTGACGTGGTCTTACAGTTTGACAACGGCCTTCTTCAAAACAAAGACGCTTCTTGCAAACCAAGATGTGAAGTAAAGTTACAACCACCTGCTATGCAAGAAAAATGCTAGCCACCACAGCTCCTTAAAGGAGGTCATTTACAGAGTAAAACTGTTCCAAATCTCACTTTTCTTCAACACATCAGACCAAATCAATAGCTGGCTTATTTTCTCTCAAAATGCCCTGTTTTACCGTGTAGTTATTTAAATAACTAACATCAGTTATACTAAGGAGTCAACAAGCTTAAGATTTTATCATCAGCAAGGCAGAGCTTGGATAAAAGCATCTATGGTGGGTTGCAGAGGTGATGCCACACTTACAGAAAAACTACTCAGAGTTCAAAGAAAAGAACTGCAAAGGTTAAAGACTAAGATCTAAACCAACATGCTGTTTCTCTTAAGACTTCACTTTTTAGTTAGCTTTTTAGTACTATTACTGAGCTACTTCTCAACCAGCTTATACTGCTCTCAAGCTTAAAAGATCAATGCTGAACATGTAAAAAAGTCTACCAAGGTCACAAAAGTCATATTCTCTCTACTTTCCGATATATTTACATCTTAAAGTATTTAGAAAAAAAAGGTTTTGGAGGCATTACGAAAAGCACAAAATTTAGGACTGGTATGGTGGCTCCCACCTATAACCCCAGCACTTGGGGAGGCCAAGGTGGGAGGATTGCTTGAAACCAGCAGTTTAAGAACAGTCTGGGCAACACAGTGAGACTCTCATTTCCATTTTAAATCATTAAATTTAATTTTTTAAATAAAAAATCGTAAAGCACATGATTTATTACCAACATTGTTTAACTCAGACATCTACATATCCTCAATGGATCATCTTCAACTGTTTCTCTGTCAATTTAACACCCACGAGAAAAAAATTTAAGTATATTTTGCAGCTAGCCTATTCCCGAGGCATTAAAATGCACTGCTTTATTAATTTCAGCAAAAAATGTAATATAAGAACACCTGGTTTTCAAGTGCCACATAACAAGAGGAACTATTAAGAAACAATGATCTAATTTTAGATGTATCATTATTTACCAAACTACTTATTAGAATTTTAAAGATTAAAATTAACAAAAGCTGTTTATGAATACAGAGGCAGTTATGGGCAAACCAGAATTTAGGTTAGCAAGCCTTAGATGATCTGAAAATTGTAACGTTTTTAATCCATGCAAATTCCAACTTTTCCTGTTTCCTCAGAGAAATAAAGCCCACTCTAGCCACACATATCCCTGCAGAGATAAGCAGACTTTTAAAATTTAGAAAGAAAAGAATTTTTAATAAAAAGTTCCTTTCTTACTGCAAACTACTTTAATCAGTTTCTGACCAACTGCTGCCTCAAAAAATATTAAAGACCTATATTAACTAGTATGAAAACGTATGGTTCTTATATAAATACCTGGCATTAAAGGAATAACAAGGTTTTCACCTACAAAACCCTGCAATAACATTTCAAGAGCATTTCAGGGGTCCTTAATGACATTCAGTTTTTTTTAAAGACAGGATAAAAGGAAAGAATGCACAGATTAAGAAAAGTACAGGACGAGATATTTTCAGGAGTTTCATTTTAATAGCTTACTTTAAAAGATCTGCAAATTCTAACACCAGAGCTGTCCAACTGTTCATGCCCTCGACTCTACCACTCACAGCATTTATAGTCCAACAATATTTTAGGACTGTATGAAGGCAAAAAGCAGTTAAAACTGCCAAGTTCCCATTACGAAAGTGTCCAAGTTAGGAGATTTGACTGAATTCTTACAAAGTCTTGGATAAGATCTTAGCTTCCGTTAACATGCCCTTGAATCTGAAAGCAGCTCATTTCAGCTTCCGTCTTTAAAAGCTGAACCTCGCCCCTCTCCCACATCAACATGAATCAATTGCCAGGTACTTCACAAGTCTTAGGTGAGCCGAAATGTAAAGCTTTCTATTAACCTTTACTTAACCACTGGCCGCCTCCTTCTTTCCTACATAAGGTGACAGTGTTGTCTGCGGCGAGTTCTAGCTCCCGGCTATCTGGGTTTGAAACCCGATTGTCACTAACTGTGTGACCTTGGTTAACTGACTTCATCTCAGTTTCTTCTGTAAAACAACAAAAAATCGCAAATATCGCAAAGTGGTTGGGAGAATTAAACGAAATCTGGGTTAAGTGCTCAAAGAATGCCTGACACACAGCGCTTTAGAAGCATCAGTTATGATTATTATAGTAATAATTTCATGGACGCAAAGCTCTTAACACACAGCCTGGCACATTGGAAAGATAAAGATACCGTCAGTCTCGCTGGCTTCCTGTTCAGATGCACGTTCAGGAAAAGAGCGCGGAGATCTCTCCAAGATCAGAACAACTTAAAAGGATCTGGGGGGCAGGCGAAGACAGGTTCTCACGCCTCTCGAGACATGAACGTTCCTTACCAAGTAACAAGAAATGGGCCCCCCTAAGACCCTAGAACTACGAAACATCAAAATAAAAGCAAGCAGGAAAAGAGCCCTCAAACCCGGTTCAACTCATACCCTCTTCAAACTGCTCTTCGAGAGGACAAGCACCGCAAAGTCCATCTCGCACAGTACGGCACATGCCGTCCAGGAGGCTAGACTGGGGCCCCCAACCATCGCTCGGAAGACCCGTCCGGTGTGCAGGGGCAAACGGGTAGGGGCGGGAAACGTGGGGGTGGGGAGCGGAGTTTTCAAATTCCACAGCCGGGAGGAAGCCTGCATCCTCGTGCAATGAATGAGCGGAGCCTAGAGGGTCCACGGCTGGCGACAAGTTGGGGATCTCAGGCCGGCCTCCCTCCGGTTGCAGCCCCGGGCCAGCGGGCCAACTCGAGGGGCTCACTCCCCGCGGTGCTGCAAGCCCAACCGGCCTCCCAACTCCCCTCCCTCGAGCCCCCGGGGCCGCCCGCCGCCCTCGGGCCCGCCGCCCCGCTTACCTTCCAGCAGCCGTTGGATGATGCTGTCGATGTTGAGTTTATCTAAATCCGCCATCGCCCTCCCACCGCCGACCCTCCCTCAGCGGCGCCGCCGCCGGCTCGCGCCCGGGACTCACACCTCCTTTCCCACGCCACGAGCAGAGGCAGTGGTGGCGGCGGTGGCAGCAGCCGCGGCGGGTCCCCCCCCAACCGCCCCGCTCCCTGCTTCCTCCTTCTCTCCCCACTGGAACCACGAGAAGAACAAAATGGCCGCCGACTCCTTAGACAGCCTCGGGCGGCGCACGGATGCGCGCGGGGAGTGCAGCGGCCCGGCCGGGACTTCTTTATGGGCCATAGGGCGCGCGGGAGGGGGCGGGGCCCGGGAGTGGGAGGGGGCGGGGCCTGGGAGCGGAGCGGGGCTGGGCCGAGATGGTTGAGCGCAACTGCGTCCGCGCAAGGGATCCTTCCGCTAAAAGGGCCGAGCAAATAGGTCCCCCCCAACCCCAGCCCGAGAGTGAGTTGCAAAGTTGCACGCGGGAGTTGGGGCTGGGGAAAAAAATGCAGCTGTGCACACCGCGGGTTGCGGCCATCGCCGGATCCTGTACATTGAGGCTAGATGTGTGCAGACCTGGCCAGGTGGGAGCTCACCGAGAGATCTTGGGGGTATTGGAATTTACCCTTTAAGGTAAATCTAGGGTGAGGGTGGAAAGGAGAACAATAAAGAAAAGAAGGTTGACTTATTTTGGATTCAGATATACTGGGACTTGGGAGACGAGAAAGGTTTAGTAGGTAACTAAAATTAAAAAAAAACCCTCTTCCAGATAAGTCAAAATTTAACAGTTATTCATTGTGACTGGTGGGTATATGTGTATTTGCATATACTTTTTTTGTGCACTTCTGTAACTTTGGGGGTAAAAAAATGAGTCCTCAAAGAAAATTTCATCATCTTTATCCCTTGGATTATCTTTCCTGAACTCGGAAAGTTATATAATCATTGGGACGGTTATCCTGATTCTAGCCAGGGCGAAGTTGAATGAGCGCGTGTAGCAGATAGAAGGGGAATTTGCAGATTTCACGCGTGCAGGCCGAGGGCGGGAAGAGAAGAGGCAGGCTGTGCGGCAGTCCTGGGTTCTGCAGACACCCGAAGAAACTTTGGCCCATTCCTCTCTCTGGCTTCCCAGCCTCCCTGAGGGCACTCCTATCCAAGGGGCTCCCAAACCGTGCCACTTCCAGGGACTGCGCGTCGACTTTCGCTGGGTTTGGAAGTACAGCCCACACTCAGCCAACAGATCGCTTCTCTTTCCTGACCTTTCCATGTACGTTGCTTCCAGCAGTGCTTTACATTTTGTAAAGCCCTCTCAGAGAAATTCATTTTGTTTCCCAAGGCATGCAAGATGCACGAATCCCCATCTCCGTATGCCACTAGGTAATTGCACCACCCAGGCATCCTCTTCCAAAGCAATGTCCTCAAGGAGCAGGCTCCATGTCCCCTCACTTGGACCCCCTTGCTGCTGGTGCAGAGTCCTTGAGTTTCAGAGCTCAGCCTCTCGATCCACTTTCCTCAGGAACCAACTCACTTTCCCCTGCTACAGCTCTGTCCACCAGAAGTCACATAAGTGCCGTTTGTCAGGCCAAGGCACTGAACCCAGTTGGTGACATTTGGAGTTGGTGCCCAGCTCCGCTGTGAACATCTGGCTGTGGAGGTCAGGGTGGCTCTTGCTGAAGTCCACAAGACCTTGGGCTACTCCAGGGCAGTGTGGATCATCAGAGTGGAATTTGGAGTAGAAATATAGAGACAGCAATTCATTCAGCAGACAAATATTTATGGACTACCCACTCTGTGCCAGACATTGTTCTAAGGCAGGGAAGCAGGGGCAATCAAGACAGACAAGGCTTTTCTCTATGGAGAGTCATTTAGTAAGTCAGACAGATGATAAACAAAGATGCAAATAAAAATGTCAGCTTCTGATACATGCAGTGGAGAAAAATAAACCACAACAACAAAAACAAATGCTACTGTGTTCACTTCCTTATTATGTCCCAAAAAATGATCTCATTGAATCCTCAAGACAATCCTAGGAATTATGTCCTATACCTATCACCCCCATCTTACAGATGAAGAAAGTGAGGCACAGAGAGGCTAGGGTGGTTGCTGAAGGTCACACAGCCAGGAAGTAACAGAGCCAGGGCTGGAACTCAGGACAGCCTGAAACCACAGCCCTCATTCATATTCAGTAAAACCCCCGCAGTGAACCCCCAGCAGCATTCACATACCTGGCACATGTCAATGTGGAACCCAGTGGAATGATTGAAATGTGCCTCTGCCCACAATAGAAGTGCCATAATTTTCCATATGCAAAATGGCAGGTGTGTTAACCTTTTGCAACATCATCAGGGCTGGAGGAGGACTTCAGACTGAACTGGGACATGGGGAGAGCCTCTGTCCCCAGGCTGTTTTCTACTGGGCAACTCCCCTCCAGAGTTCAGCTCTGCTGGCACATACCTAAGCAATTAGCTGGCCCCGAGCCTGAGCATGGCATAGCTCACCAGGGTGGGCCTGAACAGCTCCCAGGAACCACCAAACAGCTTGTGGAGGAAAGAACTGATTCCCTGTTTATCTTTTTCTGCCATTATCAGCACCAGTGACTTTCCTAAGGATCAGTTGATATAAGCATCCTGCCGGAAAGGCTACAACCTAATAAATGGAATGTCCCTTCCCCTCTCTAGGCCTAAGTTTGCCTATCTGTAAAATGAGGAGAGTGTGTTAAAGTGCATTTTTCAAATTGTCTTTCCTGGCTCCACAGAGCTTTCATAGGGGGCTGCTGAAGATAATGGGGTTTAGGAGAGAGTGGCTGTGGACAAAAATATTGGAAACCCAGTAATGTCTCTGAGGATACTTAGGCTTTGAGGGGGGATCCTAGTGACTAAAGGGACCAGGCTGATAATATGAAATAATTCAGTGCCGAGTGAGGACTGTAACTAACTGAGCCCACGTTTCATCCGAGGGGGCGGCCATTTCTCAGCTCCAGTCCCATGGGGCCGCTTGTGGCCAGACCCTCTGAGCTTTTGGTGAAACTCGAACATATGGCTTTTTATGTGAAATGTTCCAATTTTAAAAAGTTGGTCATGAACTCAGATTCTTCTAAAACAGTGTGAGGCAGAGAAAGCATATCTGTGGGTTACATTTGGCCCTAGGCCAGCAATTTGGAACTCTGTTCTAGAAGGTTGGGGATGAACTCTTCTGTCCTTCCTTGCAATTTAATGAGCATTAGGATTGTGGTTAGATGATTGAAAGAAGCATCAGTCATAAAGTTCACGCCCTTTGGGAGGCTGAGGTAGGTGGATCATTTGAGGTCAGGAGTTGGAGACCAGCCTTGACAGTATAGTGAAACACCGTCTCTACTGAAAATACAAAAATTAGCTGGGCATGGTGGCGGGCACCTGTAATTCTAGCTACTCTGGCAGCTGAGGCATGAGAATTGCTCAAGCCCAGGAGGCAAAGGTTGCAGTGAGCCCAGATCGTGCCACTGCACTCCAGCCAGGGCAACAGAGTAGACTCCGTCTAAAATAAAAATAAAAATAAAAATAATAAAAATAAAATAAAGAAGTGTTGGTGATGAGGTTTGCCTGCAAAGCTAGACCTCCCTGGATATTCTGGGGGTTTTATACAAAGTAGGGAACCATGGTAAAAAGCTCTTTGACAATGTCTACGGCTCTATCCCAGTGTCCTGTGGTGTTATCAGCAGACACTGGTATTCTTTTGGGCAAATATTTGTCAAGATCCTGCTGGGTGTCAGGCACTCTGTGAGAAGCTGGGGACACAGCTGTGAATCAGCCAGACTTAGTCCCTGTCCTTATGGAGCTCCCAGTCTAGAGAAAGACACAGACGAGAACTATTTAAGAGAGAAACCATTTAAGGAGGATAATTTCAAAGAGTGGCGACTTTGTGAAAAAATTAGAAAGGGTCATGTAACCACATAGGAAGACTCTGAGGATTTGACCTTTGAGTCAAGATCTGAAGGATGGAAAAGAGAAAGTTGTGGGAAGGATGGCATAGGGGAAGAACATTCCTGACAGAGGGACCAGCAAGTACAAAGGCCCGGAGGCAGGAACAATCTTCCAGTTTTGGAGGAATGGGAAAAAGGCCAGTGTGGCTGGAGTGCAGTGTGAAGGGTGGGAAGAGTGCCAGAAGTGGGGGTTGGAGGCCAGGGGTGGCTCACACCTGTAATCCCAGCACTTTGGGAGGCCAAGGCAGGTGGATCACGAGGTCAGGAGATCAAGACCATCAGGGCCAACATGGTGAAACCCTGTCTCTACTAAAAATACAAAAATTAGCTGGGTGTGGTGGTGCGTGCCTGTAGTCCCAGCTACTTGGGAGGATCAGGCAGGAGAATTGGTTGAACCTGGGAAGCAGAGGTTGCAGTAAGCTGGGATTACGCCACTGCACTTTACCCTGGGGACAGAGCGAGATTCTGTCTCAAAAAAAAAAAAATGAAGTGAGGGTTGGAAGGAAGGCCAGGTGTGATGGCTCACGCCTGCAATCCTAGCACTTTGGGAGGCTGAGGCAGGTGGAACACTTGAGGTCAAGAGTTCAAGACTAGCCTGGTCAACACGGTGAAACCCCGTGTCTACCGAAAATAAGAAAATTAGCCTGGAATGATGGCGAGCAGCTGTAATCCTAACCTACTTGAGAGGCTGAGGCAGAAGAATCACTTGAACCTAGGAGGTGGAGACTGCAATGAGCCGAGGTTGCACCCTGCATTCCAGCCTGGGAGACAGAGGGAGACTCTGTCTCAAAAAAAAAAAAAAAGAAGAAGAAGAAGAAGTAAGAAGAAGGTAGGTGTTGGAGATCACTCAGGATGTTTTTATTTTTTGAGACAGAGTTTTGCTCTTGTTGCCCAGGCTGGAG
The DNA here is from genome assembly GCA_963573385.1 of Cacajao melanocephalus. Classification (NCBI taxonomy): domain Eukaryota; kingdom Metazoa; phylum Chordata; class Mammalia; order Primates; family Pitheciidae; genus Cacajao; species Cacajao melanocephalus. Next base: position 87,125 of record CAUYLG010021821.1, read on the forward strand.
TGCAATGGAACCATCCTGGCTCACTTCAACCTCTGCCTTACCAGTTCAAGCGATTCTTCTGCCTCAGCCTCCCAAGAGGCTGGGATTACAGGCGCCCACCACCACACCCTGCGTACTTTTTGTATTTTTAGTAGAGACAGAGTTTCATCACGTTGGCCAGGCTAATCTCAAACTCCTGACCTTAGGTGATCCATCCGCCTCGGCCTCCCAAAGTACTGGGATTACAGGCATGAGCCACTGCTCCCGGTGGACTCAGCGTCTTATAAACCAAAAGAAGACATTCAGATTTTATTCTAAGCTTAATGGGAAGTCACTGCAGAGTTTTAATTAGAGAATTAGCATGATCTAATTTCACTTTTTTTTTTTTTTAGAGACAAGGTCTTGCCCTATTGCCCAGGCTAGAGTACAGTGGTGCCATCATGGCTCACTGGAGGCTTGACCTCCCAGGCTCAAGTTATTCTCTCACCTCAGCCTTCCAAGTAACTGGGACTACAGGTGCACACCACCACACCAGCTAATTTTTTAATTTTTTTGTGGAGAAAGGGGTCTTGCTATGTTGCCCAGGCTGGTCTTGAGCTCCTGGGCTCAAGTGATCTGCCCACCTCCTCCTCCCAAGGTGCTGGGATTACAGGCATGAGCCACTGTGCCCGGACTGATTTCATATATATTTTTTTATTTTTAGACAGAGTCTCACTCTGTTGCCCAGGCTAGAGTGCAGTGGCATGATCTCAGCTCACTGTAACCTCTGCCTCCCGGGTTCAAGCGATTCTCCTGCCTCAGCCTCCCTAGTAGCTTGGATTGCAGGAGTGCACCACCACACTCAGCTAATTTTTTGTATTTTTAGTAGAGATGGGTTTCACCTTGTTGGCCAGGCTGGTCTTAAACTCCTGATCTGAGGTTATCCACCCACTTCTGCATCCCAAAGAACTGGGATTACAGGCGTGAGCCACCGCACCCGGCCTCATGTTTTTTTTTTTTTTTTTTAATAAGCCTTTTATTTTGTAATAGTTTTAGGTTTACTGAAATGTAGCAAAGATGGCACAAAGAGCTCCCATACGCCTTTAGGTCTCCCTTAATGTTAGCATCAACAGCCAAGACATTGCTCATAATTATTTCCTAACACCTGAATCATAAAGAAATGGTGGATCAGGCTGGGTGTGGTGGCTCATGCCTGTAATTCCGGCACTTTGGGAAGCTGAGATGGGTGGATCGCTTGATCCCAGGAGTTTGAGCCCAGCCTGGGCAACATGGCAAAACCCTATCTCTACAAAAAATACAAAAAATTAGTTGGACTCAGTGGTGTGTGCCTGTAAGTCTCAGCTACTTGGGAGGCTGAGGCAGAAGAATTGCTTGAGCCCTGGAGGTTGAGGCTGCAGTGAGCTGTGATTGCACCATTGCATTCCAGCTTGGGTGACAGAGTGAGACCCTGTCCCCTCCACAAAAAGAAATGATCATAAAATATCACATCACATATAATTACCCAGAGAGCATCTTCTGCTAAATAAGGTCTGATTTTGTGTGTGTGTGTGTGTGTGTGTGTGTGTGTGTGTGTTTTAAGAGAATAGGTTTTTTTTTTTTTGAGACGGAGTTTCACTCTTGTCGCCCAGGCTGGGGTGCAATGGCACGATCTTGGTTCACTGCAACCTCTGCTTCTGGGGTTCAAGTGATTCTCCTGCCTCAGCCTCCCGAGTAGCTGGGATTACAGGCATGCGCCATCACGCCTGGCTAATTTTGTATTTTTAGCGGAGACGGGGTTTCTCCATGTTGGTCAGGCTAGTCTTGAACTCCTGACCTCAGGTGATCTGCCTGCCTCGACCTCCCAAAGTGCTGGGATTACAGGCTTGAGCCACCATGCCCAGCCAAGATCAGGTTTTACTGTGGTGCCCAGGCTGGACATGAACCCCTGGGCTCAAGTGATCCTCCTGCCTCTACCTCCCAAGTAACTGGGACTACAGGTGCACACCCCACGCTTAGCTCTGATTGCATTTTTTAAAGATCTCTTTAGTTTCTGTGAGGTGAATGGACTGTAGGCGGGCAGTAGGGGAAGCTGAGACTAGAGAGCAGGCTATTGAAAAATGTGGCTGTAGCTAGGCAGGGTGGCTCATGCCTGTAATCCCAGTACTTTGGGAGGGTGAAGTGAGTGGATCACTTGAGGTCAGGAGTTGAGACCAGCCTGGCCAATGTGGCAACACCTCGTCTCTACTAATAATACAAAAATTAGCCAGGCATTGTGGTGGGCACCTGTAATCCCAGCTACTCTGGAGGCTGAGGCAGGAGAATTGCTTGAACCCAGGAGACGGAGGTTGCAGTGAGCCAAGATCGTGCCACTGCACTCCAGCTTGGGTGACAGAGTGAAATTGTGTATTTAAAAAAAAACAACAAAATGTGACTTTACTGCTGAGTCTCAGTTTTCTTACCTGCAAAACGGGGACATTATTACCATCTCAGAATGTGGTTGTGAGAAATGTACCTTCCAATGTACTTAGGGTGCTAAAAGGAATAGTAATGACAATGACAGTGATACTAGCTGGCATTTATTGAGCGTTTTCTGTGTGCCAGTCTCTATGCTCATGGCCTTTCATGCATGCTTATTTTATTTTTTTAATTAATTTTTTTTTTTTTTTTTTTTTTACAGATGGGGTTTCACCATGTTGGTCAGGCTGGTCTTGAACTCCCGACTTCAGGTGATCCGTCTACCTTGGCCTCCAAAGTGCTTGGATTACAGGCATGAGCCACCACGCCTGGCCATTTTTATTTTATTTTTAAATGAAGTCTCACTTAGTCACCCAGGCTGGATGCAGTGGCATGATCTCGGCTCACTGCACCCTCTGCCTCCCAGGTTCAAGCGATTTTCCTGCCTCAGCCTCCAGAATAGTGGTAGCTGGGACAACAGGCATGCACCACCACGCCTGGCTAAGTTTTTTGTATTTTCAGTAGAGATGGAGTTTCTCCATGTTGGGCAGGCTGGTTTTGAACTCCTGATCTCAGGTGATCCACCTGCCTTGGCCTCCCAAAATGCTGGGATTATCGGTGTGAGCCACTGTGCCTGGACTAATTTATTTTATTTTTGTAGAGACAGAGTCTCACTATGTTGCCCAGGCTGATGTTGAATTTTTGGGCTCAAGTGATCCTCCAATCTCAGCCTCCCAAAGTGCTGATATTACAGATGTGAGCCACTGCGAGCTGCCTGCATGCTCATTTTAATCTTCACACTATTTTAGGAGTTAGGTTTCACCAGGGGAAATAAATTTATAACCCAGGTAAGGAGGGCCAGAGCAAAGGTTTGAACCCAAGGAATCTGACGTTACACTTCTTCCTCTAAACATAGAATCTGTGTTCTTTGGGATTAGGGGGAGCAGATTCTTTGGGATATTCCCAGGAGCCTTCTTGGAGGAGGGGGATTTAGATGGGCTGTTTAAAACCTCTTGAATCAGCCTTGGCCTTCACAGAGGCTTCATTGTCATTGGGTGTGTCTTTCTTTGGGAAGGCCTCAAATATACTTTCATCTGGACTTATCCAACAGAGAAACGAGGGTGATTATCGCCTTGCTAAATGTTCCTTAGCGTCACAAAATGACTCACTCTGTGGTCGGGAAAGAAACAAGCTGTCCCAGCATCTGGAGGGTGGATCACACTGCCATTTGGAACAAAGTCTGGCTAAGGGAGGCTAGCTTTAGAGCAGGGATTGCCAACCTGAGCACTATTGATGTTTTGGGCCAGATCCTTCTCTGTCGTGCAGGGGCTGTCCTGTGCACTGTATGGTGTTAGCAGTAACCCTGATCTCTACTCACTGGGTATCAGTAGCATACCCTCTTCTCCAATCATACAATAAAAGATGTCTCCTGGCCAGTGTGGTGGCTCACACCTGTAATCCCAGCACTTTGGGAGGCCAAGGTGAGAGGATCGCTTTGAGCCCAGCAGTTTGAGACCAGCCTGGACAATGTAGTGAGACCTCATTCCTTAAAAAACATGTCTTGGCTGGGTGCCTGTAATCCCAGCACTTTGGGAGGTTGAGGTGGGTGGATCACCTGGGGTCAGTAGTTCGAGACCAGCCTGGCCAACATGGTGAAACCCCATCTCTACTAAAGATACAAAAAAATTAGGCAGGTATGGTGGCAGGCACCTGTAGTCCCAGCTACTCAGAAGGCTGAGGCAGGAGGATCACTTGAACCCGGGAGGCAGAGGTTGCAGTGAGCAGAGATCACGCCACTATATTCCAGCCTGGGCAACAGAGTGAAACTCTGTCTCAAAAAAAAAAGAAAGAAAAGAAAAAAAATTTAATGAACTATTTAGAACTTGGAGCAAAGTATAGATTGGTAATGGAAAAAAATGTAATAAACTATTTAAAGCTTAGAGCAAAGTACTTGCATATAGATACCTCTGTTCACACTCCAGAGATTCCAAATGTTAACATTTGGCCATGTTTGACTTCGTTTTTTTTTTAGGTAAGAAAGGAAATGAAGTATTATGGCTGAGACTCTTTTTTTTTTTTTTTTTTTTTTGAGACGGACTCTTGGTCTGTCGCCCAGGCTGGAGTGCAATGGTACGATCTTGGCTCACTGCAACCTCCGCCACCCGGGTTCAAGCAGTTCTCCTGCCCCAGTCCCCTGAGTAGTTGGGATTACATGCGCCCCCACATCTGGCTATTTTTTGTATTTTTAGTAGAGACAGGGTTTCACCATGTTGGTCAGGCTGGTCTCAAACTCCTGACCTCAAGTGATCCACACGCCTTGGCCTCCCAAAGTGCTGGGATTACAGGCGTGAACCACCACGCCTGGCTGACTCTCTTTGAATCCCTACTTCATCCAATTCATTTCCCCTTTCCTCCCCCAGAGGTAGCAACCAGGCAGCCTAAGATTGTTGTGTAGGTGATGATGATGTTTTCACTAGGTTACAACATCTAATAAACAAACTAACAGTCAACAGGGAAGAAAAACAACAGCCTTAACCCTCAGGGGCAGGTGGAATGAATTTTCATAAAGCCAGATTTATTTCGTTTAAAAGACCAGCTTTGATTCTGAGAGCAGGACATTCTGACTTTATTTATATTAAAATGCCCTTCCAAGTAAGAAGAGTGGTAATCGTGACAGATAGCTATTTTTTAAATGTCTCATTTGGCAAAAGAAAAAAAATCCAATCATAGGATGATGGAGAAAGAGCTTACAGCATGTTTAGGCAGTGGTGGAAAGGAATGAAACCAAGCTACATGTATCAACACGGATCCATCTCGAAGCTGATATCAACGGAGCAAAAGCCAGCTGGGGGAAGCATCTGGGCTGGATCATGCTACCTACACAAAAGTTTAAAATGGCAAAACAATATCACATATTTAGGGCAGGGTTTTTCAAACTTTTGGGGGCCGCAGTGTACCTTAAGAAAGATATTTTAGGCGGGGCGTGGTGGCTCAAGCCTGTAACCCCAGCACTTTGGAAGGCCAGATCATTTAGGGTCAGGAGTTTGTTACCAGTCTGGCCAACATGGTGAAACCCTGTCTCTACTAAAAATACAAAAAAGTAGCTGGCACACACCTGTAATCCCAGCTACTCAGGAGGCTGAGACAGGAGAATCTCTGGAACCTGGGAGCAGGTTGCAGTGAGCCAAGATTTCAGCCACTGCACTCCAGCCTGGGTGACAAAGCTAGATTCTGTCTAAAAAAAAAATTTTTTTTAGGCTGGGCATGGTGGCTCATGCTTGTATTCCCAGCACTTTGGGAGGCCGAGATGGGAGAATGGCTTGAGGCCAGGAGTTTGAGACCAGCCTGGTCACCATAGTGAGATCCCATCTCTATATTTTAAAAAAATAATATGGATCAGGCCTGGTGGCTCATGCCTGTAATCTCAGCACTTTGAGAGGCTGAGGTGGGCAGATCACTTGAGGTCAGGAGTTTGAGACCAGCCTGGCCAACATGGTAAAACCCTGTCTCTGCTAAAAAGACAAAAATTAGCCTGGTGTCGGGGTGGGGGCCTGTAATCCCAGCTGCTCGGGAGGCTGAGGCAGGAGTATCTAAAACAAAACAAAACAAATACCTGTTTGGATCCTGGGTAACATAGTGAAACCCTGTCTCTACACACACAAAAAAGAAGTTGGCTAAAATGGTGGCCCACATCTGTAGTCCTAATCACTGAGGAGGCTGAGGCAGGAGGCCTTGAGCCCAGGAGGTGAAGGCTGCAGTGAGCTGTGATCGTGCCACTGCACTCTAGCATGGGCAACTGAGACCCTGTCTCAAAAAAAAAAAAAAAAAGGAATATGTCAATCCATTCACCTGTTGGCAGGCATTTGGGTTATTTCCAGTGTTTGTATTATGTATCATTTTAATGCCTGAGATAGTTTATCAAAGAGTAAATATATAATTTGAGATGGCTTCCAAAAAGAAAAGAAACACCTATAGTCCTAACTACAAAAAAAAACAAAGGGAAAGGAAAGCACAAAAAACGAACAAACAAAATAAATACATCCTGTTACAACCCCCCCACCCACCACATTATTCTGGCAACTTTCCTGGTGTCCAGTCCTCAAGTCAAGGATTCCTTGCCAGCACTCTGGAAAACTACTGAATGCTGTTCACAGCGGAAGCTGATGATTGGCCACTGGGCAGGGAAACCAGTGGTCCCCAGCGACCATGTAGGTTTCTACACTGACCTGACCTTTTCTCCTAGGAAATATTGATCAAAATAAATGGACCGTTGGCTCGACTTAGAAAGCTGTCTTTAGATTTCAGATTTGTGTGGCCTGGAACCTCCAGCCCTCTGGGTTCCCTTGCTGGGCATCTGGGCCCCACATTGATGGTTTCTGGAATAAGTGCTTTCCACCATCCCTTCCATCTATCCACACACTGGCCTGCCCCCAGCCCTGCAAGGAAGCTCCATCCAGATTTTAGGGCCCTTCAGAGCCCAGAACAGGCTTCCAGGGCCTGTTCAGGGCAAATTGTCTTTTCTGCTTATGCATGTTCAAACCTCATTGTCATCATCATCATCTTCTTCTTCTTCTTCTTTTTTTGAGACAGAGTCTCGCTCTGTTGCCCAGGCTGGAGTGCTGTGGCACGATCTCAGCTCACTGCAACCTCTGCCTCCCAAGTTCAAGCAATTCTCTGCCTCGGCCTCCCAAGTAGCTGGGATTATAGGCGCCTCCCACTACCCCCAGCTAATTTTTGTATTTTTAGTAGAGATGGTGTTTCACTGTCTTGACCAGGCTGATCTTGGACTCCTGATCTCGTGATCCCCCACCTTGGCCTCCCAAAGTGCTGGGCTTGCAGGCGTGAGCTACTACACCCAGCCCTTCTTCTTCTTGTTAAAGGCAGGGTCTCTCTGTATTGCCCAGGCTGTAATGTAGTGGTGTGATCTTGGTTCACTGCAGCCTCAATCTCCCAGGCTCAAGTGATCCTCCCACCTCAGCCTCCTAAATAGCTGGGACCCCAGGCATGTGCTACACCCTTAAGTGTCAAAAGTTTTTTGTAGAGAAGGGGTCTCACTCTGTTTCCCAGGCTGGTCTCGAATTCCTGGGCTCAGGTGATCTTTACACCTCAGCCTCCCAAACTGCTGGGATTACAGGCATGGCCTCATGTTCTTATAGCCTTGAAATTAGAATAAAATCATGGATTTAGAGCTAGTTGGGAAACTAAGGCCAACTAGAGAGGTGGGAAGGCTGCGAGTGCGCCCAGAGCAGGCAGCTCTCATCTCTGGCTGCCCACTGTCTGTGTTGACCTTGGAAGGCCACTCTCTGCCACTTACAAGTCTTGTTTGGCTGATTTGCCTCGGCCAGGTTCTTGCCAGTTACATAGAATCAGTCTACTGGAATCAAACTAATTATGTTCCCTTAGTGGTTGGGTGGCTTTGGGCAAGTGACGTGACATCTCCAAGCTTCCATTATGTCATCTGTAAAGATAGTACAGGATGGAATGAAATAAGGTAAGGGGGTGCTTCGCCTAGGACCAGATACATCATATGGGGATTGTACTTTCCATATTTTATAAAATTAGCCATGACAATATTTCCAGTCTCACATGTTCTTCTAGAACCTTACCACTCCCCTAGCAAGAGATTGAATCTATGGTCCCTCCCCTTACCACATGATGCAGGCTTCAGTGGAAGTGATACTATGTAGCTTCAGAGGCTTGGTCTCAGAAGGTAATATAGCTTCTTTTTTTTTTTTTTGATTTTGCTTTAGGATGTGGAATCAGGTAATATAGCTTCCATCCAGCTTTCTCGTTTTCTTGGGACACTTGCTCCTGGAATCCTGCTGCTGTGCTGGGAGGAGACCAAGGTGACATGAAGAGTGTCTGCGTAGGTGTCTGGCCACAGCCCCCAGTGAGGTCCCAGTTAACAGCCAGCATCCACCATTGTTGCCCATACAAGTGAAGAATTTTCAGATAACTCTAGCACCCTTCAGACCCCCCAGGGGATGCTGAGTAGGACAGATGAGCTTTCTCCACAGAGTCCTGCTCAAATTACAGATATGTGAGCTCAATAAATAACTGGTATGGTTTTAAGCCACTAAACATCCAGGTGTTTTGTTATGCAGAATAGATGAGCAGAACACACAAAGGCCACAGTTAAGCTCTGTGCATCTCTCCATGCCTCTCTCTTGCTCATGCTTCATACTCTCCATCCAGCAGTAAATCCAAACACATTCCAAATCTAGCACTCCCTGCCATTTTTTTTCTTTGAGACGGAGTCTCGCTTTGTTGCCCAGGCTGGAGTGCAATGGCGCAATCTTGGCTTACTGCCACGTCCACCTCCTGGGTTCAAGCAATTCTCCTGCCTCAGCCTCCTGAGTAGCTAGGATTATAGATGTCCACTACCATGCCGGGCTAATTTTTTTTTTTTTCTGAGACAGAGTTTTGCTCTTGCTGCCCAGGCTGGAGTGCAGTGGCGTGATCTTGGCTCACTGCAACCTCCACCTCCCAGGTTCAAGTGATTCTCCTGCCTCAGCCTCCTGAGTAACTGGGATTACAGGCATGGGCAACCACTACCCAGCTAATTTCGTATTTTTAGTAGAGACGGAGTTTCTCCATGTTAGTCAGGCTAGTCTCGAACTCCTGACCTCTGGTGATCTGCTGGCCTGAGCCTCCCAAAGTGCTGGAATTACAAGCGTGAGCCACCATGCCCGGCCTAAATCCAACCCCTTTAAGTCCAAGCCACCATCATCTCTTGCTGGGAGGACTAAACAATTTCTTCTCTTGCCTGCCGACTGTATCCTCTCCATGCACAGTCCAGAACGATCTCTGAGAAATAGAAATAAGATGTCACTCCCTGCTCCAAAGTTCCAATGGCTTCTTGTCAAACTTGGAATAAAATCCAAACTCCTGACTGTGATACAAAAGTCAGCAATTCAGAAAGAAGAAGGAGAAGGAGAAGAGGAAGGAGGAGCCCTGATTTATAGCTTTTGCCAATTTTCATGGTGTTAATACTCCCATCACAATCAATTTCAAACTTACCAATTTCAGGCAGCAGCATCCGGCTCCTGGGAGCCAGGGGAGCCTCTGACTTATCTCCAGCCTCAAACTCTTTCACCTTCCCCTTGCTCCTGCCTTCAGCCACATTGGCCTTGGCTGTGCCTGAAACATCCCAGGCAAACCCCCATCCTAGAGCCGTTTCTTCCACAGAAATGTCCTTCCCTAGTTATTTATTCCTTCACTCCGTTCGGATCTCTGTTCAACTGTCACCCTGGCAGAGAGGGTTTCCCTGACCACCGGAATAAAATGCTCCCTAGCACCCCCAACCCTTCCACCACCCTTTCTTTCTCTCTCTTTTTTAAAACAGGGTCTTGTTCTGTCACTCAGGCTGGAGTGCAGTGGCATGATTGGGGCTCACTGTAACCTCAATCTCCCAGGCTCAATTGATTCTGCAGCCTTGGCCTCCTGAGTAGCTGGGACCACAGGCACATAGCACTGCACCTGGCTAATTTAAAAATGTTTGGTCTAGGTGCAGTGGCTCATGCCTGTAGTCCCAGCACTTTGGCCTGGCCAACATGGTGAAACCCCGTCTCTACAAAAAATACAAAAAAAATTAGCCGAGCATGGTGGCAGACGCCTGTAATCTCAGTTACACGGGAGGCTGAGGCAGGAGAATTGCTTGAACCTGGGAGGTGGAGTTTGCAGTGAGCCAAGATTGTGCCACTGAACTCCAGCCTGGGTGACAAGAGTGAGACTCCAGCTCAAAGAAAAAAAAAATTCTTGAATAGGCCAGGCATGGTGGCTCATGCCTGTAAATCTCAGCACTTAGGGATGCCAAGGTGGAAGGATGGCTTCAGGCTAGGAGCTTGAGACCAGCCTAGCAACATATTGAGACCCTGTCTCTACAAAAAAATTTAAAATTAGCCAGGTGGGGTGGGTGCACTGAAGTCCCAGGTACTTGGGAAGCTGAAGAAGGAGGATCGCTTGAACCTAGAATCCAGCGTGCGGTGAACGGCGATCATGCTGCTGCTCTCCAATCTGGGTGACAGAGTAAAACTCTGTTTCTGAAACAACAAAAAAAGTTGAATAACTATAAATGAATGGGTCGGGTGCAGTGGCTCACACCTGTAATCCCAGCACTTTGAGAGGCCGAGACAAGCGGATCATGAGGTTAGGAGTTTGAGGCCAGCCTGGCAGAGAGGGTTTCCCTGACCCTGGCCAACATGGTGAAACCCTGTCTCTAGTAAAAATACAAAAATTAGCCAGATGTGGTGGCTTACTCCTGTAGTCCCAGCTACTTGGGAGGCTGAGGCAGGAGAATCGCTTGAACCCAGGAGGTGGAGGTTGCAGTGAGCTGAGATAATGCCATTGCACTCCAGCCTGGGTGACAGAGCAAGACTCCGTCTCCAAAAAACAACCCCAAAAGACCCAAAACAATAAATGAATAAATTGAAGCTATTAATGTTATAGTTGTAAGATGGGGCTAATAGTTGGGGGAAGAATTCAGTGAAGTGATGCAGGTAAGTGCTTAACACAGCACTAGGCTCCGGGTTGGTATGCATGGGAACCTTGCTATTCACCTCACATCGCAGGCCTGGTGGGGCCCAGGAGCCAATGCCTGTTTCTGGGAGGAAGAAAGGCCATTTGTGGGGCATCCCAGGGGGCAGAGCAAGCCTCTGTCTGGCCCCAGTGTGTCCATCACTGCAGCTGCCAGGGCTGGGGACAGTCTCTTTTTGGCTTTGCTGCTTTATAGACTAAGGAAGAGAGAGCACCCGAGGGATATTTAGGACTGGAAAAAAAAATCTTGATTATTTTGACAGTGGGAGTGGGAGAGGGGAACAAAGGGCTCTTTACTGATTCAATTTTCCAAAGTCCAAAATCAGCACGGCAACATCACTGAGGGAAATAAAATTTAAAAGAATAATCATCTCTCTCCTTTCATACTCTTATTCTATTTTTTTCTTGTTGTTTATTTGTTTGTTTTGTGGTTATGTTTAAAGATAAAAACAAAGTCCTGATCTTTTCATGATAGTTATTCAAATCTTTATGGATGAAATGACATGGTGTCTGGGATAGGCTTCAAAATAACTTGTTGCCGGTTGGGTTCTCCAGAAGCAGGCACTGGGATGGAGTTTGAGGTGCAAGATGTATGACAGACTTTGAAAATATGCAATGATTTATTTATTGTTTAGTGCAAAAAGTCACGTTGCAGAGCAGTATATAAGTCATAAGCCTGTTTGTGTAAAACAAGAAAGTATGAGGTGGTTATATATCCTTGTCTAGACAGAGACAATTTCTGGCAGGGGTTTGGGCACAGTGGCTCGCACCTGCAGTCCCAGAGCTTTGGGAGGCCGAGGTGGGTGGATCACTTGAGCCCAGGTTTTCTTTTTCTTTCTTTCTTTCTTTTTTTTTTTTTGAGACAGAATCTCTATCTGTCACCAGGTTGGAGTGCAGTGGCACAATCTCAACTCACCGCAACCTCCGACTCCTGGGTTCAAGTGATTCTCCTGCCTCAGCCTCCCACCACCACGCCTGTCTAATTTTTGTATTTTTAGTAGAGACGGGGTTTCACCATGTTGGCCAGGATGATCTTGATCTCTTGACCTTGTGATCTGCCTGCCTTGGCCTCCCAAAGTGCTGGGATTACAGGCATGAGCCACTGCACCCGGCTGAGCCCAGGTTTTCAAGACCAGTGAGATCCTGGGCAATAAAAATAAATTTTTAAAAGGGAAAGTTTCTGTCAGGATATACAGAAAATGACAACAATGCGGAGTATGGCTGGGTGGGAATAGGTGCCTCTGCTCCCCTTGTTATCTTCTATACTATTTTAATTTAAATTTAATTTAATTTAATCAATCAATCAATCAATCAATTTATTTATTTATTTATTGAGACAGAGTCTCAATCTGTCACCCAGGCTGGAGTACAATGGTGTGATCTTGGCTCACTGCAGCCTCCACCTCCCAGGTTCAAGTGATTCTCCTGTCTCAGCCTCCTGAGTAGCTGGGACTATGGGACTACACGCACATGCCACCTTGCCTGGCTAATTTTTGTATTTTTGGTAGAGACAAAGTTTCACCATGTTAGCCAGGATGGTCTCTATCTCCTGACCTTGTGATCTGTCCGCCTCGGCCTCCCAAAGTGCTGGGATTACAGGCGTGAGCCACCACACCCGGCTAATTTTTGTATTTTTAGTAGAGACAGGGTTTCACCATTTTGGCCAGGCTGGTCTCAAACTCCTGGGTTCGAGTGATCCTCCTCTCTCAGCCTCCTGAGTGGCTGGGATTACAGGCACATGCTACGGTGCCCAGATTAATACTTATTTTTATTAGATACTGAGACTTGAGGCCCAGAGAGGTTAAGTGATTTGCCCAAGGTTGCATAATAAATTGTGGACTGGGAACTTGAACCCACATCTACCTGAGTCAAAAGGCTCTTTTCTTAACTATTAGGTGATGTTACTTCCTTGATCCTCAAAAAGCTACCAGGGCTGGGCAAGGTAGCTCATACCTGTAATCCTAGCACTCTGGGAGGCCAAGGTGGGTGGATCACCTGAGGTCAGGAATTCGAGACCAGCCTGGCCAACATGGCAAAACCCCATCTCTACTAAAAATACAAAAAGTAGCCGGACAGGGTGGCATGTGCCTGTAGTCCTAGCTACTAAGAAGGCTGAGGCAATAGAATCACTTGAACCCAGGAGGCAGAGGTTGCATTAAGCCAAGATGGCACCACTGCACTCCAGCCTCGGCAACAGAGTGAGACTCCATCTCAAAACAAACAGCTATCCTTCAAGAGAACCAACATGTGAGCCTGCGGATCTTCACTGCTCGCATCTATGATTATCAAAGAGGATATAAAAAGGGCCTGCGCAGGCTGGATGGGGTTGGGGCCCCAATTTCCGTGATGAAATACAATGAGTTTAGGTATTGCTGGGACACCTTTGTGGATCACTAGGAACGTCCCTTCCAGCCCCGGGATGGACTAGATGAGCACAGCCAAAATGTGAGTAGGAGGCTGCAGGCCATTGTCCAGAATCAGGGAAACTGAAGGATGGGCCTCAGTCTCTAAGGAAGGCAGAGACCTGGGTTGAGCAGCAGAATAAAGGATCTTCTTCCAAGAAATGCAAACAGGCCGTTCACCACCATCTCCAGCTGTTCACAGACGTCAGCAAAGCAATGCGCTGCTGACCAAGTAGATTCTTTTAAAAATTAGATCGAATTACTTTTCATCAAAAATTTATGTGTTGTTTCAAGAATACAGTAGTGAGATTGTGCTCAATACACTTGGAAAGCTTTCAAACCTACTCATCCAGCAACAATTTGAATTGGTTTTATATGTAGAGAAATACAATGAAATACTAAATAAAAAACAAACAAACCCAAAAAAGCCTACCAAGATGTATGCACTATAACATTCGTTGCAATTTCGTCAGAGCTAATGCTTATGGGAGGCTTATTCTGTGCCCAGCTGTGTTCTCAGCATTTGATATGAATCATCCGTGTAATCCTCCCTAACAGTCCTATAAAGTAAGCACTATAATTATCCCAGTTTACAGATGTGGAAGCAGAGTCATAAGGAAGTCAAGTGAGTGGTCCTTGAGTGGCTAAATTAAGAATCAAACCCAGGCAGCCTGTCTGCAAAACCCGTCGCAGACACTGTGAGTGCCTTCCCCATAGCCTTTCAGTAATCGCCTTTCTGTGCAAGAAAGCTTCAGACTGTCCACTCTGCAATTGCACAACCCCAAGAGTGAGTGCCTCCTTAAATTTTGTACCCTAGTCACCTCACTTGCCTCCCTCTAGTCGTGGACCTGCTGCTAGCACCTGTACTTGGCTCCATCCACCAGGGCTTGCTCAACAAGTCTGGGGGCAAATCAGTAATGCCAAGACGTTAGCTTGCCCTGGGAACATCCTTCAACCAATGACTGACAGCGGTTGGTTGATAAATATCCCAGCTCCCTTGCCCCTCAGATGGGATAACTCTGTTTTTATTTATTTATTTATTTAGAGACAGAGTCTCGCTCTGCTGCCCAGGCTGGAGTGCAGTGGCGTGATCTCAGCTCACTGCAACCTCCGCCTCCTGGGTTCAAGTGATTCTCCTGCCACAGCCTCCTAAGTAACTGGGATTACAGGCACCCGCCACAATGCCTGGCTAATTTTTGTATTTTTAGTAGAGATGGGATTTCACCATGTTGGCCTCGAACTCCTGACCTCACGTGATCTGCAGATGGGTTAACTCTGAAGTGTGTTCTACTCAGCTCCCGGCATTTCCAAACAGAATGTCCTGGTTGCCCTAGTGGTAATTTGCTTGATAAAAATACCCTTCTGTTAACTTCCTTCTCTTACTCTCTTCCTGTTGTTTCCTGGGGTCACCCTCCAAACATGTAACTTGCAGTAGAATCCTTGTCTCTGAGTCTGTTTTGGGAGGAACTCAAACTAAGTCAGAGCCTAAAGTCCCAACCTCTATACATACTGCCTATACATGCGAATGTCTTTTGCAAGTGCAAACAGAACAAGCAGCTTAGAAAAAGCCTGGAAGTCACCTAAGCAGGAAACAGACTAAGAAAATCTTTGTGTGCATGTGTATATATAAGTGGTTGTATATACATGTATGTAAATGGCTTTATATGCATGTATATAAATGGTTGCATGTGTATGCAGGTTTGCATGCATCAGTGTGAAGTTATGTGTTCACAGACCTCTTCATAAAAGGTCTTGAAAGTTCGAGGTCATCCAGTCAAGCCGAGAGCAGGCAAACTTTGAAGAGTGGACCAACTTTGCTTCCCAAACAGCCCAAGAGGAAGGACACCTATTGATAAGATCAACACAAACAAATTTGCCATTTGTTGTGAATGATTAGGATTCAAGCCAGCCTTAAGCAGCATCTCAAGCTGTGGATTTTCTGTTCTTGTGTTTTTATTTTATTTTTTTTTCGGTGGGGGAGGGTTTTCTTCAGAGGCCTAAGGTTGGGAAGAGGAGTGTGGAGGAAAGAAGTTGGTGTGGTTTTTTTTTTTGAGATGGAGTCTTGCTCTGTCCCCCAGGCTAGAGTGCAGTGGTAGCATCTCAGCTCACTGCAACCTCCACCTCCCAGGTTCAAGTAATTCTCCTGCCTCGGCCTCCTAAGGAGCTGGGATTACAGTTGTGTGCCACCATGCCTGGCTAATTTTTGTATTTTTAGTAGAGATGGGATTTTGCCACATTGGTCAGGCTGGTCTTGAACTCCTGACTTCAAGTGACCTGTTTGCCTTGGCCTCCCAAAGTACTGGGATTATAGGTGTGAGCCACCATACCTGGCTAGTGTAGCTTTAACTGGAGGGTGTTGCAGCATTCTTGTCAACCCAAATTATCTATATCTATATCTATATGTCTATCTACATTATTTAGCCTGGATAGCTCAGCAAGGTAATAATCCTACTTTGAGATCAAGGTCAGGCCTTGGTCAGGCCTGAGATCTTAAATATTGGCTGAACTTGTCCTCGTACCTCCTATTAACAGAGCCCTTTCTCAACTCCAAGCCCTTTATGGACAAGATCTCATTTAATCCTTACCATAACCCTCTGATATATAAATGGTATTACTATCCTCATTTCACTGATGAGGAGAATGGAGACCCAGGAGGTGAAGCAGCTTACTCAAGGTCAGCTAGAATTCTATGTGGGGAAGAGCTGGGATTCGAACTGAGGTCCATCTTCTTCCATAGGCTTTGGTCCTTCCCAGAACCCTGGGGCAGGTGTGTAAGTCAGCTTTGCTGCATAGCAAACAATCCTCACACTCAATGGTTTACAACAACACACGTGGATTTCTTGCTCTTGTTAATGTCAGTGGCTGCAGCTGTGGCTACGCTGGGCTCTGCTCTGTGTGTCTTTCCATTCTGGGGCCCATTCTTGTTGCAGAAGGGAAACTTGTAAGAAAGCAAGAGAAAATTCTAGCAATGCCTCTTATAGCTCTTAGGTGGATGTGATGGGCATTACATATTCTGTTGGCCAAAGCATGCCATATGGCCAAGTCAGTTGAAAGTCAGAGAAAGGAGTGAACAATTAAGAACAATAACATATTCTGGCATGTTTGCTCTCTTGGTTACACATATTTATTTCCGTCCCAACTGCACTCAAAATACACCTCCCCATCCCCCAAGGAAGACACCTCCAAAAGTCACGTCCAGTCATGACAGAAGTCTTCGCGTCTAGGATCCTGTGCTGGTCTCTACTTCATTTGCGGAGAGAGCATTGCCTCCAAGGGCCTTTTCTGCAGGCCCTTGTACTGTCTTTTGTTAATATATTTTTTCTTTAATTATGAATTTAACTTTAAAACCAGATCTGAGGAATATTTTTTCTTTTGTTTATATTTTTTTCTTTAATTATTAATTGTACTGTCTGAAAGGAATAGACTGTCACTGTTTCAGGTTCCCATGGGACAGCGTGGGGGAAGGCATTTCAGTAGCAGGAGAGTTGGAGGACTAGCTAGACCGGGAGACGATAATAATAATAATCGCTAACATATATTGTGTGCATGCTGTGGGTGGGGCAACATGTTAAGAACTGTGTCTCTTTTCAGCATCACAACAGCACCATTTTATTACTTTATTCCATTTGTTAGCATTATCAACCCATTTTATAGATACGGAGACTGAGGCTTGCCCCTGACCCCAGTTCACAGAACTGCTTGATTTCCTGAAATGTCTCCTCACTGCTTGCTTATGACGGCTGATGGTCCTGGGCTGTTAACCCTTTAACGTCCCACTTCTAATGCCTTCCACACTGTCTGAAGCAGTCCAGTGCCCCGCCATGCTCTCCCAAAAGTCTCACCGATCTTTCTTTCCCCACCCCTCTCAGTCTACAACTTGTCACGCTGAGCAGTGGTCTATATTTGATTTTTTTGTATTTTTTTTTTCAGGCAGGATCTCACTCTGTTGCCCAAGCTGGAGAGCAGTGGTGCAATCATGGCTCACTGCAGCCTCAATCTCCTGGGCCCAAATGATCCTCTCACCTCAGCTTCCTGAATAGCTGGGACCACAGGTGTGTACCACTCTGCTTGGCTAATTTTTTTTTTTTTGTGGAAATAGGGTCTCACTATGTTGCCCAGGCTGGTCTTAAACTCCTGGGCTCAAGCACTCCTCCTGCCTCGGCCTCCCAAAGTGCTGGGATTACAGGTGTGAGCCACTGCACTTGGGCTGTATATTTTTTTTCATTGTCTGAAATATCTATAACCTTGGCCTGTTATAAACTGTTGTTATAAGCTGTTTAAAACTGTTGCTAGTTTTAAAGCAACTAGGCTGGACACAGTAGCTCATGCCTGTAATCCCCGCACCTTGGGAAGCCAAGGTGGGTGGATCACTTGAGGTTAGGAGTTCAAGACCATCCTGGCCAACATGGCGAAACCCCGTTTCTACTAAAAATACAAAAATTAGCTGGGCATAGAGGTTGCGGTGAGCCGAGATCATGCCACTGCACTCTAGCCTGGACAACAGAGTGAGACTCTGTCTCGGAACAAACAGGCCAGGTGCAGTGGCTCAGGCCTGTAATCCCAGCCCTTAGGGAGGCCGAGATGGGTGTATTGCAAGATCAGGATATCGAGACCATCCTGGCTCACACAGTGAAACCCTGTCTCTACCAAAAATACAAAAAGTTAGCTGGGCATGGTGGCATGCGCCTGTAGTTCCAGCTAGTCGGGAGGCTGAGGCAGGAGAATCACTTGAACCCGGGAGGTGGAGGTTGTAGTGAGCCAAGATCATGCCATTGCACTCCAGCTGGGGCGACACAGCAAGATGAGACTCCGGCTGAGGAAAACAGAGCAAGACTCCATCTCAAAAAAACCACGAACAATAAACAACAACAACAAAAACCAACTTTAGTCACTTTAACAAATAGACACCGGGCCAGGCGCGGTGGCTCACAACTGTAATCCCAGCACTTTGGGAGGCTGAGGTGGGTGGATCACCTGAGGTCTGGAGTTCGAGACTAGCCTGTCCAACATGGAGAAACCTCATCTCTACCAAAAAATGCAAAATTAGCCAGGTGTGGTGGCACATGCCTGTAATCCTAGCTACTTGAGAATAGCTTGAACCAGGAGAATACCTTGAACCCAGGAGGCAGAGGTTGTGGTGAGCTGAGATTGCACCATTGCACTCCAGCCTGGGCAATGAGAACAAAACTTTGTCTCAAAAAAGAAAGAAAGAAAGAAAGAAAGAAACAAATAGACACCAACTAGCAGTGACTGAAATAAGATAGAATCTTATTTCTCTTTCATATAAAGGTACCATGAAAGAAAAATATCTTGGGCCTCCAAAACCACTAAGCTAAGGGAAAATTTAAGCTAGAAACTGCTTATGGCAAACGTGCCTCCCATTCTATTCAATCATCCCTCCTCACTGAGATAAATGCTATCGGATTGCCTCCTTTGGAAAGGCTAATCAGAAACTCAAAAGAATGCACCTGTTTGTCTCTCGCCTGTGACCTGAAAGTTCCCTCCCCCACTTCCAATTGTCCTGCCTTTCTGGACCTAACCAATGTTCATCTTACTTATGTTGATTGATGTCTCATGTCTCCCCGAAATGTATAAAACCAAGCTGTGCTCTGACCAGCTGGCACCTGTCGTCAGGGCCTCCTGAGGCTGTGTCATGGGCACACGTCATCAACCTTGGCAAAATAAACTTTCTAAGTTAACTGAGACCTGTCATAAATTTTGGGGGTTCACAGTACATATGGGTAGGCTTGGGCTCAATGGCAGTTCCATAATGATCAGGAACCTGGGCTCCTTCCATCTTATTTTTCTGCTATCCTCAACAGTTGTCTGCCCTCTTGAGACACAAGACAGCTGCTGTAGCACCTGCCATCATGTCTGTATTCCAGGCATAGAGAAGCTTGCAAAGGGGAAGCAAAGAGCATGTTCCTTATTTTTAAGGACACTTCCTAGAACTTGTACATACCACTTCTGTGTACATCCCATTGGCTGGAAGGTAATCATATGATCATCTCACTACCACAGAGCTGCAGTTGTTATCAGAAAAGAGTCCCAATCCAGATCCCAAGAGAGGGTTCCTGGGTCTCGCACAAGAAATTATTCAGGGTAAGTCCATAAAGTGAAAGCAAGTTTATTAGGGAAGTAAAGAAAACAAGAATGGGCCAGGTGCAGTGGCTCACACTTGTAATCCCAGCACTTTGGGAAGCTGAGGCAGGTGGATCACTTGAGTCCAGGAGTTCAAGACCACCCTCGGCAACGTGGCAAAACTCTTATCACTACACATACAAAAAAAATTATCTGGGCATCCTGGCATGTGCCTGTAGTCCCAGCTACTCAGCAGGCTGAGGTGGGAGGATCACTTGAGCAGGAGGTGGAGGTTGCAGTGAGCTGAGATTGTGCTTTGGCACTCCAGCCTGGGTGACAGAGTGAGACCCTGTCTCAAAAAAATTAAAACAAATTAAAAATGAAAAGAATGGCTACTCCATAGAGCACCTCTGAGTGCTTCTGGTTGGCTATATTTATGGTTATTTCTTGATCATGTGCTAAACAAGGGGTGGATTATTCACGCGTGTTCTGGGAAAGGGGCAGGGATTGCCTGGAACTGAGAGTTCTTCTTCCTTTGAGACCATAAAGGGTAACATATGAATTAAAGAAAGAGGAAAGACACATGAAAGGTGGCTCATCAATCAAGACAGGTTTATTTTAAAGAAAACAAATCTAAGAGGAGCTTCTGGCTGAGTTAGGTCAGAGGCACACCCTCTTACAGATTAAGTTTTTAAGGATTCCAGGTAGGAGAATATATCAGAGGCTTGGACTACTTCTGTGTCTCTTGGTTGTGCTTATCTGGGAGGAAGAGTTTTGTGTCTGTTCCCATACATCTTTCTGCAGCTTCAGGCGTACCCCCTGGGTCTGCTTTTAGCTTCCCTATCTTAGTGCAGCTGAAGGGAAAGGAATGTGCTTATTAAGGTCCACTGTTTTACTGGGCCCATTGTATGAGGGTAAAGTTTGGCAGTCACCCTAGAGACTTTCCCCCCACTGCCTTCTGTACCTGAGCTGTCTTATCTGTGTTTTATTGTCTGCTCTTTCTGGCTGCTTGTAGTTAGAAGAGAAGTGACTTCCTTGAAATGCATGAGGCTAGAAAGGGAGCTGGAACTTAAAAGTGGCGGTATTTGTCTGGGAGGACGGTGCTCCTGCTCTGTCAGTAGCTTCCAGACGTTGCCATGACATTTGTAAACTGTCATGGTCCTAGTGGGAGTGCCTTTTAGCAGCTGAGACATTATATTAAAGCAAGCAAACAAACAAAGAAACAAACAAAAAAGGTCTGGTATGGTGGCTCATGCCTGTAATCCCAGCACTTTGGGAAACTGAGGCAGTTGGATCACGAGGTCAGGAGTTTGAGACCAGCCTGGCCAACATGGTGAAACCCTGTTTTTACTAAAAATACAAAAATTAGCCAGATGGGGTGGCGAGTGCCTGCAATACCAGCTACTCGGGAGGCTGAGGCAGGAGAATCGCTTGAACCCAGGAGGTTGAGGCTGCAGTGAGCCATGATCATGCCACTGCACTCTAGCCTGTGACAGAGCAAGACTCTGTCTCAAAAAAAAAAAAAAAAAAAACAACATATATGTATACACACACACACACACACACACAGAGGTAAAGTCATTTTCCCAAGGTCACACAGCCAGGAAGCAGCTGAGATGTTGCTTCTATATATATATTTAAGACAGAGTCTTGCTCTGTCATCCAGGCTGGAGCGCAGCAGCACAACCTCAGCTTGCTGCAACCTCTGCCTCCTGGATTCAAGCAATTCTCCTCCCTCAGCCTCCCAAGTAGCTGGGATTACATCCATGTGCCACCACACCTGGCTAATTTTTGTATTTTTAGTAGAGACGAGGTTTCACCATGTTGGCCAGGCTGGTCTCAAACTCCTGACCTCAGGTGATCCACCTGCCTTGGCCGCCGAGTGCTGAGATTACAGGCGTGAGCCACTGTGCCTGGCCAAGCTAATGCATTATAATTAGTGTATAAGGAGCAGTGAGGATGAGCAGAAGTCACTTTCATTGTCATCTTGGTTTTGGCAGTTTTTGGCTGGCTTCTTTACTGCATCCTGTTTTATCAGTGGAGTCTCTATGATCTGTATCTTCTGCTGACCTCCTATCTCAACCCATGACTAAGATGCTTAATCTCCTGGAAATGCAGCACAGCAGGTTGAGCCTCATTTTCGCCAGCCCCTGTTCAAGATGGAGTCGCTCTGGTTCCAACACCTCTGCCACAATGAAATGTCATCTCTATTCTGGATGGCCAAGTGTAGTTTTATTATCAAAGGAATAAGGAAGCACAGACATTAGGGAACAAGTTTCTCTAGTACCTGGGGAACCAGGCCTGTTTGTGCCCCAGACTACTTAATAAAACCAACACTTACTCTTCAAATGTAAACTCCATATTAACTCAGAGCAGGGGCTGAGCCTTGCAATGGGTAAGGCAGAGATGCAGGTATGGAATTGTCTGATGGGTTTCTTCTCTGCCCCAACGCGAACAAAACAATCTCCCCTGCTTAAAAGGCTGTGCATGAGGCCGGGCATGGTGGTTCATGCCTGTAGTCCCAGCACTTTGGGAAGCTGGGGCAGGTGGATCACCTGAGGTCAGGAGTTCAAGACCAGCCTGGTTAACATGGTGAAACCCTGTCTCTACTAAAAATACAAAAATTAGCCAGGTATGGTGGTGCACGCCTGTAATCCTAGCTACATGGTAGTAGCTGAGGCAGGAGAATCGCTTGAACTAGGAGTGTGGATGTTTTGGTGAGCCGAGATTGCGTGACTGCACTCTAGCCTGGGTGATAAAGCGAGACTCCGTCTCAAAAAAAAAAAAAAAGCCGGTGGATGAGATGGGCTTGTGTTCCCCAATGGCACCTGCTTTTCCAAGGCTTTCTTCTGACTATACTCATCTCTGAGGTGAGTCTCCATGAATGGTTTTCTTGTCCAGTTATCATACAGGGTTAATCCCATGAGGGATGTGTTCGGATTGCTGTTCAACTGCTTCCTGGCTGTGTGACCTTGGGCAAGTGACTCCACCTCTCTGAGCTTCAGTTTCCTCCTATGCAAAATGGAGGAAAGAATAGTGCTTAGCTCATGCAACTGTTGTGAGGGAATGAAAAAGATGAGCAATGGGAAGTGTTTAGACCACTACCTGATCTTGGAGCACCTGATACAATTGAACTATCATTACTGTTCTCAGAGAATTTTTAAAAATAGTGTATCCTCAAGCAACTGTTTAGAACAGCACTATCTATTAGAAATAGAATTCAAAGCTAGGTGCGGTGGCTCACGCCTGTAATCCCAGCACTTTGGGAGGCCAAGGCAGGTGGGATTCCTTGAGGCCAGGAGTTTTAGACCAGCCTGGCTAATGTTGCGAAACCCTGTCTCCACTAAAAATACAAAAATTAGCCGGGCGTGGTGATGGGCACTTGTAATCCCAACTACTTGGAAGCCTGAGGCAGGAGAATTGCTTGAACCTGGGAGCCAGAGGTTACAGTGAGCTGAGATCATGCCATTGCACTCCAGCCTGGGTGACCAGAGAGACTCCATCTCAAAAAAAAGAAAAAAGGAAAAAGAAAAAGAAAAAGAAAGTATTCAAGGCCAGGTGCAGTGGCTCATGCCTGTAATCCTAACACTTTTGGAGGCCAAAGCAAGAGGACTGCTTGAAGCCAGGAGTTTGAGACCAGTCTGGGTAACATAGTGAAACCCTGTTTCTAAAAAAAAAAAAAAAAACAGACAGAAAGAAAAATTAAAAAATAAAAAGAATTAGCTAAGAGTGGTTACACATGCCTCTAGCCCCAGCTACTTGAGAGGCCATTACAGCTTGGGTGACAGAGTGAAACCCTGACTCAAAAAAAGGGAAGGAAAAACAAAGAAAGAAAAGAAAAGAAGAAAGAAAGACGAAAGTAATTCAGCACCATAGGAAAGGTTTTTAAAAAAAGCATTCATGAGCTATTTTATCCTCTCTCTCTCTCTCTCTTTTTTTTTTAATGTATAAGGCTTCAAAATCTGGTATTTTGCATTTATTACCCATCTCCGTTTGGACCAGCTACACTTCAAGGGCTCAAAACCTGATTTGAGGAGTAGTGGCCATATTGGATGGAGACAGCCCATCTTCTCTGGTTTTTATGGATCCAACTCTCTGGCCTCTTGGCTGAGCCCACCTGCCGGAAGCTTTCAGAATATTTATAGGTAACTGATCTGCAGAAAACAGAAAGTGATACCATCTCCAGCCCCCACAGCCTTCCTTCAGTCTCAAGTTTGCTGCCTTAGCTACTGTTTTCCAGAGGCCCAGTGGGAAGGGTCTGCAGAATGGCAGTAAGATGTGTATGTAAACACGGAGGCAAAGGCTGAGAGGATGCTCACCAAATTGCTCACAGTGGAAATTAAGAGTAACGTCAAAGCAGACTTTAGTTTTGTCAGTAACGCCCTGATTTTGTTTGTGTTTTTTAGAATGTATTCACATATTACTTGTGTAAGTGAAAGTGAATTGATACATACAGAGAGAATGGTAAAGAAAAGTAACCATGATTTGTGGTAAATCCCCAAGAATTTTAACAGGAAGCGGTGAGTGTGGAGATTATAAGGTGGACTCTGGGTCAGCTGCCTGCCTTCCCATCCCAGCCCTGCTGGCTACTAGCTGTGTGACCTTGGGCAAGGTTCTTCTGCTCGCTGGGCCTCAGTTTCCTCATCTCTAAACTGAGGATAATGACGGGACCTGTGTAACCAGGTTGTCATGATGATTCAATGGGCAGGTCTTAGGCCTTGGGTTGGGGTCTGGAACACAGAGTGTCAGCTGTAGTAACTAAAATAATTAATATGATCACTGTTTTTGGTGGGAGGAGGAAGTAGCAAGAAACCCTGTTGGTGAAAATACACTGGGCCAGCTGCGGTGGCTCACGTCTGTAATCCCATCACTTTGGGAGGCTGAGGCGAGCAAGTCACTTGAGGTCAAGAGTTCGAGACCAGCCTGGCCAACACGGTGAAACCCCGTTTCTATTAAAAATACAAAAAATTAGCTAGGTCTAGTGGCGCGCCCTGTAGTCCTGGCTACTTGGGAGGCTGAGGCAGGAGAATCGCTTGAACCTGGGAGGTGGAGGTTGCAGTGAGCTGAGATCACGCCACTGCATTCCAGCCTTGGCAACAAAGAAAAAAAAAAAAAGGCCAGGCATGGTGGCTCATGCTTGTAATCCCAGCACTTTGGAAGGCTGAGGTGGGTGGATCACCTGAGGTCAGGAGTTCAAGACCAGCCTGGCCAACATGGTGAAACCTCGACTATTAAAAAATACAAAAATTAGCCAGGCGTCGTGGTGGGTGCCTGTAATCCCAGCTATTTGGGAGGCTGAGGCAGGGAGAATGGCTTGAACCTGGGAGGCGGAAGTTGCTGTGAGCCAAGATCATGCCGTTGCACTCCAGCCGGGTCGACACAGGGAGATGAGACTCCAGCTGAGGAAAAAAAAAAACCACAAGAAAATATGCTGGAGTGAGAGCCAAGAGACCAGCTGCTAAGTCTGGATCTGCCGTTACCTAATTTGTGTAAACTTGGGCCTCAGTTTTGCACTAACACTAATTCTAACAACAACAACAAGAACATACGTTTTCCAGTCCTTACTATCATCTCAGAACTCTACATATCTAATTTAATCAGATCTTCATAACACCCCTCTGAGAGCGTGATACTGTTATTATTATTATCATTGAGAGGAATCTCACTCTGTCTCCTAGGCTGGAGTGCAATGGCGCAATCTCAGCTCACTGCAACTACTGCCTCCTGAGTTCAAGCGATTCTTCTGCGTCAGCCTCCTGAGTAGCTGGGGTTACAGGCATTTGCCACCACACCCAGATAATTTTTATATTTTTACACAATTTCACCGTGTTGGTCAGGCTGGTCTCAAACTCCTGACCTCAGGTGATCTACCCGCCTCAGCCTCCCAAAGTGCTGGGATTATAGGCGTGAGCCCACCACACCTGGTCGAGATACTGTTATTGTTCCCATTCTACAGATGAGGAAACAGAGGCTCAGAGAGCTGACATGGCTTGCCGAAGGCAGCAGCTCTAAGTCCCAGAGAAGGGATTTGATCTCAGGGTTGTCTAGCCAACATGAGAAGCTGAGGCAGTGCTCTCTGCACCATGTGGCCCCATCTGTGAGGTCTTTTCCAGCTCTGCTCTGTGGTGCTGGCAGTTGAGTTGCATGCTAAGAGCTAGGAGTTCGAGATTGGAGTACAGGTTCTTTTGAGTTTTTGGACCCTGAACTTTGCCTGTCAGTTTTTTCATCTGTAAAATGGGGCCAAGAACAATGCAGTGCCCTGAATTTGAGGGTTTTTATTGGAGAGACAGGGTCTCGATCTGTTGCCTAGGCTTGAGGGCAGTGGTGTGATCTTGGCTCACTGTAACCTCTGCCTCCCGGGTTCAAGCAATTATCCCACCTCAGCCTCCTGAGTAGCTGGGATTACAGGTGCCTGCCACCATGCTGGGCTAAGTTTTGTATTTTTAGTAGAGAAGGGGTTTCATCATGTTGGCCAGGCTGGTCTTGAACTCCTGGTCTCAAGCAATCTGCCCACCTTGGCCTCCCAAAGTGCTGAGATAACGGGCATGAGCCATCATACCTGGCCCTGAATTTGGGGGTTTTCTTTCCAGCTTTCTCCAGGGCTTTCTTTAGACTTCCTTCCTCATTTTATCTTATCTTTCCAAACACCTCACCCACAAGATCACTTGTAGATCACAGGATGCCAATGGAAGGTATTTGAGATGATTGAACAGGACCAGATTTTTTAGCTATGCTATGTAGGAGGAAGAAAAGAGGGAAGTTGCAGGGGAAGAAATCTGAATCAGACTACATTAAAGGATACAAGTGGGGCTTTCAGAGAATGGTGACTTTTGCACAGGGTCTCCTGAGGGAACACACAAGGCACACACTTGCGTGCCTTCACATAGACATGCTGTGTTAGACACCCCCACGGCGGAAGTTCCGGGGGAAAACAAGGAAGCTGTTAAATGAGCCAGCTGTTCTGTCTGAATATGTTGCACATCTGGTGGCCTGGAAATCTCCAGGTGACTTTTCACTTTATATTCACTGTCTTGTTGCCTGGCCCCAATCTTGAGGCTCTAGAGGAGGGGAAAAGGGAGGGAAAAAAGAAAAACAGGGGTGGATTGGAGGCAAGGCAGGGAGGGAAAGAGCAGGCAGAAACAGAGGGAAATGGGGAAAGGGAGAGGAAACTCAAGAGGAACTGACATGGAGGGATAGAGAAACACAGAGACAGAAAGATAAACTTCACACACAGAGCGAGACAGACCAAAAAAGAAAGCTAGCTGATATAGAGTCACGTAGAGAAAGTCAGTCATATACAACATACAGCGTAAGAGAGAAATAGACAAAGATTGAGAGTGAGGCATCCACACACAGAGATGGAGACAAAGTCAGAGATAGCCAGACGTGGTGGCTCACACCTGTAATCCCAGCACTTTGGGAGGCCGAGGCTGGCAGATCACTTGAGGTCAGGAGTTCGAGACCAGCCTGGGCAACATGGTGAAACCCAAACTCTGTCTCTACAAAAAATACAAAAATTAGCCAGACGTAATAGCCGATGCCTGTAGTCCCAGCTATTCGGGAGGCTGAGGTAGGATGATAACTTGAGCCCAGGAGGCTGAGGCTGCAGTGAGCTGACATTGTGCCACTGCATTCTGGCCCAGGAGACAGAGTGAGATCCCATCTGTAAATAATAATAGTAATAATAAAAATAATAAATGAAAAAGTCAGAGACACCCACAAACATTCCATGAGAAAGAGATGGGCTGCCAGTCCATTGAGGAAGAGAGGGACAGAGAAAGAGACGAAGAGATTGAGAGAGATAAATGCACTTACTGAGATACACAGAGAGATAAAAGAAAGAGACAGAAAGAAAAAGGCACAGAAACAGAGATCCACACAAAGAAGGAAAATAAACTATTCAAACAAAAAGAGCCGTCAGGGGCCGAGGGTGGTGGCTCATGCCTGTAATCCCAGCAACTTGGGAGGCTGAGGCATGTGGATCACTTCAGCCCAGGAGTTCAAAACCAGCCTGGGAAACCTAGCAAGACCTCATCTCTTAAACAAAAAAATGAAGCCATCAGGATTTTCTGTTCTGCCAAAAAAATCCTGAGAGAGAGAATTTGTTAGGCCTTAATGTAAAACATTAATCTCTTCAGAGGAAAGAGTGAGTTTAAAAAAAATGTTTTTAATTTGAGTAATTGCTCCCCAAATGGAAAATTATTTTATTCATTTTTTTTCTTCTTATCACATCACAACTTTCTGAGCCACACCAAAGACAGTATTCAAGTGTTGTTTATCTACTTTCTACGAACATCTAGCATCAGTGGTTTCTTTTAACTGGAGAAAAAAAGTTTCCGGGCAAGACCGAGGCCTCTTGCTGAATGCTGTGGGCTGCAGAGCAGGCTGGCATGTAGAAAATGCTAGAACAGGGAAGAAGATCCCCTTGCACCTGCTGTGTGGATGGGTGATGAGGAGTGGCTGCTGGTGGGGCTGGGTGAGAGGCACTTCTGAGGCTGCATCTCAGGGAGAAAGAGGACTGTGATCCATTGCTGATGTCTGCCATAATCAGGGACAGGGCCGTATATTTGCCATTCCTATAACAGAATCTAGAACCTGCCTGAAATAGCAGCATGGTCTGGGTCAAGAGTATAAATGGAGGCCATATACCATACATGTAAATATGTAAATTAGAAAAGTCAGAAATCAGCCGGGTGTGGTGGTTCATGTCTGTAATCCCAGCACTTTAGGAGGCCGAGGCAGGAGGCAGGAGGATCGCTTGAGCCCAGGAGTTTGAGAACAGCCTGGCCAACATAGCAAAACCCTGTCTCTACAAAAAATACAAAAATTAGCCAGGTGTGTTGGTGTGTGCCTGTGGTCCCAGCTACTTGGGAGTCTGAGGTGGCAGGACACCTGAGTGCAGGAGGGTGAGCCGCAGTGAGCTTCAGTGAGCTGTGTCACTGCACTCCAACCTGGGTAACACAGCGAGACTCCAACTCAAAAAACCAAAAAAACAAAAAAACAAAAAAAAGAAAAGAGAAGTTCGAGGCCAGGTGTGGTGGCTCACGCCTGTAATCTCAGCACTTTGGGAGGCCAGGGCGGGCAGATCACCTGAGGTTGGGAGTGCAAGACCAGCCTGGCCAACATAGTGAAACCCTGTCTCTACTAAAATACAAAAATCAACCGCTTCTCTGTGTGGTGGCGGGTGCCTGTAATCCCAGCTACTCAGGGGCTGAGCAGGAGAATCACCTGAACCCAGGAGGCGGAGGTTGCAGTGAGCCAAGATCACGCCACTGCACTCCAGCCTGGGTGACAGAGCAAGACTCCATCTCAAAAAAAAAAGAAAAAAGACAGAAAACAGGAAAGTTCGAAACCAAGTTATTCCAATGGCTTGGCCATGGGATCTTCCTCTTGGTCCCAGCAGCCCAGCGTCTGGGGTTTCCCTGACAGCCTGTGCACAGGCTAAAGGAGCTGAGGTCTTCCCTGGGCCATCCTCGCCACCCACAGTCCTGAGCGGTGACTGGATGTGCAGGGCAAGGCATGGCGACAGGACCTGCAGGAGCCTGCAGTGGGGACTTCCCTAGGCAGTCTCACTCAGGATTTCCAGGCAGTTCTCAATGACACTACCCCCGTAGGGAAGAGGAAGGCAGCATGGTTATCTGCGGAGTGTGAGCTAAGACATCAACTGTGGGCGATTAGAGGCAGCCAGCTTCAAACTGAAGGAAACATTTTTCCCTCAGTGCCCAGCTCAATGTCTAGCACATAGTAGTTGCTCAGGAAATATTTGTTTAAAAAAAATGAAAGTGTCAATGTCGGTGTTTTAGGACTCTTTAAAGATGTTGACAGGACTCTCTCCTTAGTTCAGCCAAGAGCTGGATCCTTGTCACACGGCCACGAAAAATTAGGCTCACAGACAATTTGAAGGGTGAGGAGGGCAGGGTTTATTGGGTGAAAAGGGAAAAAGGGAAACAGGGACTCTCCAAGGCCAGAGTTCTCCTGGTGTGCTTCCTGCCTCACAAATTGAATCCCAGCCTCCACCCAGGCAGAGGAGGGGCCTGGCTCCTCCCCGCTGCAAATGGTGGGAACTTCTGCAGCTCCACCCAGTGCACACCCCTCCCAGTGTGCAGGCTAGTTGGAGTTTTTTTCAGGGATCACTTACACTTGACTGTCTCATTGACTCTTGCAACTGAGTAATCCCTCCCAAAAGTGAGGGGCCAGGGAGTGCCGAGAGGAGAGGGTGCTGTTTTTATTTTAGACAGATGGTCAGAGGCGGACACACGGTTAAAGTGACATTTGAGCAAAGACTGGGGGAAACGAGGGAGCAAGCCTTGAAGGTATCTGGGGGATGAGGTGGCAGGCAGAGAGAACAGCCAGTGCAGAGGCCCTGAGGGCAGGTGCTTGCCATGGTTTAAGAACAGAAAGGTGCTGATCGTGGTGCCTTTTGGCTGTAATCTCAGCACTTTGGGATGCCAAGGCAGGTAGATCATTTGAGGTCAGGAGTTCGAGACCAGCCTGGCCAAAAAGGAGAAACCCCGTCTCTACTAAAAGTATAAAAATTAGCCAGCATCATGGCACACACCTGTAGTCCCAGCTACTTGGGAGGCTGAGGCAGGAGAATCGCTTGAACATAGGTGGAGGTTGCAGTGAGCCGAGATTGTGCCACTGTACTCCAGCCTAGGTGACAGAGAAAGACTCTGTCTTAAAAAAAAAAACAAAAAACAAAAAACAAAAAACAGAAAGGAGGCCCGGCACTGTGGCTCATGCCTGTAATCCCAGCACTTTGGGAGGCTGAGGTGGGCAGATCATCTGAGGTCAGGAGTTCGAGACCAGCCTGGCCAATATGGCAAAACCCTGTCTTTACCAAAAATACAGAAATTAACTGGGTGTGGTGGGGCATGCCTGTCATCCCAGCTACTTGGGAGGCTGAGACACGAGAATCACTTTTCCAGCTCTCAAAAAACAAAACAAAACAAAAGACAAAAGAACAGCAAGGAGGCCTGTGTGGCTTGAACAGTGAGAATGAGAGCAGAGCAAGGGGTTATGTGAGCAGAGGAGGCTGAGGCTTATTCCCACAGGGCCCTGTGGCAATGTTACAGGCTTTGGCTTTTATTCTGAGTGAAATGGGTTCATCAGAGAGTGTGGAGCCCAGAACAGCCTTGCCCAGGTGAGAAGTGATGGACCAATAACTTGAAAACGGGGAGAAGCAGTAAAATATGCCATTGTCTCCTGCTTCTCTGTGGGTTCACTTTCTGTGGCTTCAGTCACCCATGGTCAACCGCAGTCAGATCATCAGAAAGTGGAAAAATTCCAGAAATAAATAATTCGTAAGCTTTAAATTGAGTGCCGTTCTGAGTAGCGTGATGGAATCTTGCCTGTCCTCCTCTGTTCTGGGACGCGAAATATTTTTTTGTGGAGTGTATCTACGCTCTACAAGCTTCCTGTTTGTCACTTAGTAGCCATCTCACTTATCAGATCAAAAAAACATAGTCTATCAGGCATCCACAAGGAGTCTTGGTGCACATCCCCTGCAGAAAATGGGAGACTGCTGTGTGTTGGAGGCAGAGATGACAAAATTTGGAAAGGAACTGGGCATGGAATGGGAGAGAAAAAGAATCTGGGAGGATCCAAAGTTTTGGCCTGAGCAATTAGAAGGACGGAGTTGCTGCCATTTCCTGGGTCTGGGAAAAGGTGTGGGAGGCACAAGTTTAGGGCCACCCATCAGAAGTTCAACACAGAAATGGATTCGGGGCCAGGCGCTGTGGCTCATACCTTTAATCCCAGCACTTTTGGAGGCCAAGGTGGGTCAGGAGTTCGAGACCAGCCTGGCCAACATGGTGAAACCCTGTATCTACTAAAAATTCAAAAAATTAGTGGGGCATGGTGGCGGGCGCCTGTAGTCCCAGATACTTGGGAGGCTGAGGCTGGAGAATCGCTTGAACCTGGGAGGCGGAGGTTGCAATGAGCCGAGATCATGCCACTGCATTCCAGGCTGGGTGACAGCGAGACTCCGTCTCAAAAAACAAACAAAAAAGAGAAATGGATTGAGGGGCCAGATTGTGCCCCTCAATAAGTGTGCCCCACAGTAAGTACCGCATCAGGTAATTGCATTTTTTTTTTTTTTGCTCCTTCTAGGGCTTCCTGGCTTCTCATCTTTATTTCGATTCTCCCTCTTCTCTCTACAATTAGGTTTTTCTCTGGTTGTCAGCAGGCCTCAGGCTGAAAACACACGTCTTTTCCCTGATTCCACCACTGTTTGGCCAGCTACTGCCTCTGTCTCTCAGTTTACACCCTGGAAGCAGTAATTTTCAACTTGTGTTACCAAGGCACGCTGGGGTTCCCCAGAAACTCACAGGGACAGTAGGGGATATTTACATTTTCAAAGCAAATACAGTGGACATTCACATCTCTCAGATACTTCCCAAACTACTGGCTCAAAGTAGCTCACGGTTTCAGCATCAGATCGCACTACATCCCTTTCCATGATGTCATCATTTTGCAAACTGGGTTTTCCATGATTGCTGTAACAAAAAGCAATTAGTAGCCGAAAATCAGCACGGAACAGGAAGTGAGGCAGTGCCCGATCTGATTCCCAGGTTTGAGAATTTGGAGTGCCCAACAGATACACACTTTCCATTCGACAGCATGTGGTTATTTAAGAATGAAAGAAAAATATTTTTTCTCTCAATTTATCTTTTCAAATGGCTGCTAAGTTGTTAGGCCACAGTTATTATTTCGTTTGATCTAACTACTTAACAAATGAAACTGTTTGGTATTGCTTTTGGCCTAAGGCCACCCTTAAAAAAAAAAAAAAAAAAAAGAAAACCCTGAGACCCTGAGATTCCTTTTTTTTTTTGAGACAGAATCTCACTCTGTTACCCGGGCTGGAGTGCAATGGCACAATCTCAGCTCACTGCAGCTTCCACCTCCAGCCTCCGCCTCTGCCTCTTGGGTTCAAGTGATTCTCCTGCCTCAGTTTCCCAAGTAGCTGGGATCACAGGCATGCACTATCATACTCAGCTAATTTTTGTATTTTTAGTAGAGATGGGTTTCACCGTGTTAGCCAGGCTGGTCTCAAACTCCTGACCTCGAGTAATCCACCGCCTCAGTCTCCCAAAGTGCTAGGATGACAGGGGTGAGCCACTGCACCTGGCTGAAAACCTGACATTCTTTTTTTTTTTTTTTTTTTTTTGAGACAGAGATCTCACTCTGTGACCCAGGCTGGAGTGCCATGGCATGCTCTTGGCTCACTGCAACCTCACCTCCCGGGTCCAAGCGATTCTCCTGCCTCAGTCTCTCTAGTAGCTGGGATTACAGATGTGTGCCACCATGCCCAGCTAATTTTTTTTATACTTTTAGTAGAAACAGATTTTCACCATGTTGGCCAGGCTGGTTTTGAACTCCTGCCCTCAAGCAATGCTCCTCTTGCCTTGGCCTCCCTAAGTGCTAGGATTACAGGCATGAGCCACTGGGCCTGGCCCATCCGCAGAGGATTTGGACCCTGGAGTGGGCAGAGAAGCCGAGACGAGAAATTTGGGTGAGGGATGGAAGGCGGGGTGGAAGTGGCAGGACTGTCCATGTTCCAGGGTCAGCAGTAGCAGTCAGCGGGCTGGCAGGGTTCAGAGACAGAAGCTGGGGATCCTTAGCAGCCTGGTCCCGGGAGGTTTCTGGATGTGGTTCCCACTGTGTGCCTGTCCTCTGTGTGTGCCTTCCAGACAATTGTGGGAGCTCATGCTGAATTTAGCCAGTCTGCATCTATGTCTGGAGTTTGCTGCTAAAAACCCCGAAGAGGCCCACACCTGCAATCCCAGCACTGTGGGAGGTCAAGGTGGTTAGATCACTTGAGGTCAGGAGTTCAAGATCAGCTTGGCCAACATGGTGAAACCCTGTCTCTACTAAAAATACAAAAATTAGGTGGGCGTGATAGCGGGCACCAGCTATTCGGGAGGCTGAGGCAGAAGAATCTCTTGACCCTGGGAAGCAGAGATTGCAGTGAGCTGAGGTCACGCCACTGCACTCCAGCCTGGGTGACAGAGCGAGACTCCGTCTTAAAAAAAAACAAAACAAACAACAACAAAAACCCTGAACTGATAGTGAAACCCACCTCTTGAGGGTGAGGAAAAAATTGAAAATATATTTCCTCTGCTCTCACTCCGCAGCTGCAGTCACAGGTGACTTCTGTGACCGTACGCATAGGGGTTTCTCTCCACCACTAAGCAAGCAATCGAGTCTGCAGTGGAAACCAACTGAGCATCCTCCAATTCCATTCTGACACTATGTCCTTGCAGGTGGTGTCAGAGTGTGGGCTCCGTCCCCAGGACTGCCCCCCAGCTTCAAACACCAATCACAAATTCCAGCCTCCAGAACTTCTATTGACCTACTTCAGGATGAGGTTCCTATGACCCCTTTTCTGGGTTTGATTAATTGGCTAGAGTGGCTCACAGAACTCAGGGAAATACATTTACTGGCTTATTACAAAGGCTTTTACAAAGGACACAGATGAAGGGATGCATACATTGAGGTAAGGGGGAAAGTGCGCGGGGCTTCCCTGCCCTCCAGCAGCTGTGCCATCCCCTGGGAATCCCCACATGCTCAGCTATCCAGAAGCTCTACAAACCTTATCTTTTTGGGCCTCTTTTTTTTGAGACAGAGTCTTGCTCTGTCACTCAGGCTGGAGTCCAGTGGCGTGATCTCGGCTCACTGCAGCCTCTGCTTCCCGGGTTCAAGCGATACTCCTCCTGAGTAGCTGGGATTACAGACATGCGCCACTAATGCCTGGCTAATTTTTGTATTTTTAGCAGAGGCAGGGTTTTGCCATGTTGGTCAGGCTGGCCTTTAACTCCTGACCTCACATAATCTGCCCTCCTCGGCCTCCCAGAGTGATGGGATTACAGACCAGCACACCCAACTGGGCCTTTTATGAAGATTTTATGGGATAGGCATGACAGACAACTGTGCAGAAATGTGACTGGACAAAAAGGTTACATGACCGAGTGCTAATAGACTGAGGGGGCACCCAGCAAGCCTGTCTGTTCAGATGCTTCTTGGCCTCTCTGTGCAGCCTTCTTTCCTCTGCGTTATGGGGCAGGACCCCTTCTGAAATGAGGGTCTTATGATTTTACAATCAGACAAGGCAGGTCAGAGAATTTCCTTATGGTCAGCTCCAAGATAGAAAGGTAGGGGAGGGGCCAGGTGTGGTGGCTCACGCCTGTAATCCAAGCACTTTGGGAGGCCAAGGCGGGCGGATCACCTGAGGTCGGGAGTTTGAGACCAGCCTGACCAACATGGTGAAACCCCGTCTTTATTAAAAAAAAAAAAAAAAAAAGGTCGGGGAGGATTTCTGCTTTGGGAAGAGAACGGAGCAAGTGAAAGGAGGGGAGGAGAAGGTCAGATAGAGATTCTGTTTCTGAGGCTGGCTTCTGAGGCCTAAAGCACTCCAACGTTACAAAAAAGGCTCTGGGAGTTCTGAGTCAAGAACCATGGACAAAACCCAACACCTAGGTCATAATGTCACACCACCTTATTCATTTACTGGTTGGAAAAAAGTCTATGAAGTATATCAGACATAGAAAATGTATATATTCACTTTATTTATTGTTTGATTGATTGAGACAGGGTCTGGCTCTTGTTGCCCAGGCTGGAGTGCAGTGGCGCAATCTCGGCTTACCACAACCTCTTCCTCCCCAGTTCAAGCGATTTTCCTGCCTCAGCCTCCCGAGTAGCCGGGAATACAGGCATGCTCTACCATGCCTGGTAAATTTTTGTATTTTTAGTAGAGACGGGGTTTCACCATGTTGGCCAGGCTGGTTTCAAACTTCCAACCTCAAGTGACCTGCCCGCCTTGGCCTCCCATAGTGCTGGGATTATAGGCGTGAGCCACTGCACTTGGTCCTATATGTCCACTTTAAAAAGTGCTAATAAAACAAATACCCATGCCCACACCAGCCAGGCCATGAAATAGAGGCGTATTAATATCAACCAGTGGGACAATCCAATGTTCTGGGTTTGTCTGGGGCAATTTTGATTTGCACCTGTTTTCTGCCATAATTGTTACTAACAGCCCTCCTTTTTGTCTGTGAAGGTGTGCCAGTGAGGTAACAAAATACATGGTCTCTTTACCCAGAAGCCCTTTGATATGGTTTGGATCCATGTCTCCACCCAAATCTCATGTTCAATTGTAATCCCCAATGCTGGAGGGCCTGGTGGGAGGTGAGGGGGTCATGGGGACTGATTTGGTGTTATTCTCATGGTAGTGAGTGAGTTCTTGTGAGACCTGGCTGTTTAAGGGTGTGGAGCACCTCCCTCTTCACCTTCTGCTGTAACTGTGAGTTTCCTGAGGACTCCCCAGAAGCCGAGCATGCCAACCTCATGCTTCCTGTACAGCCTGCAGAAATGTGAGCCAATTAAATCTCTCTCTGTTTTTTTTTTGAGAGGGAGTCTCACTCTGTCACCCAGGCTGGAGTGCAGTGGAATGATCTTGGTGGCCCACTGCAACCTCTGCCTCCCAGGTTCAAGCAATTCTCCTGCCTCAGCCTCCCCAGTAGCTGAGATTACAGGTGTGTGCCACCATGCC
This sequence comes from Cacajao melanocephalus, assembly GCA_963573385.1. Classification (NCBI taxonomy): domain Eukaryota; kingdom Metazoa; phylum Chordata; class Mammalia; order Primates; family Pitheciidae; genus Cacajao; species Cacajao melanocephalus. Next base: position 123,104 of record CAUYLG010021821.1, read on the forward strand.
TGGCTAATGTTTGTATTTTTAATAGAGAGGGGGTTTCACCATGTTGGCCAGGCTGGTCTCAAACTCCTGACCTCAGGTTATCCACCTGCCTCAGCCTCCCAAAGTGTTAGGATTACAGGAGTGAACCACCATGTCTGGTCTTAAACCTCTTTTCTTTATAAATTACCCAGTTTCAGGTATTTCTTTCTAGCAATGCAAGAATGGATTAATATGGCCAGGTGCAGTGGTTCACGCCTGTAATCCCAGCACTTTGAGAGGCCGAGGCAGGCAGATCACTGGAGGACAGGAGTTCGAGACCACCCTGGCCAACATGGCAAAACCTCCTCTCTACTAAAAATACAAAAAATTAACTGGGCGTGATGATGTGTGCCTGTAGTTCCAGCTGCCTGGGAGGCTGAGACACGAGAATCACTTGAACCCAGGAGGCAGAGGTTGCAGTGAGCTGAAATCATGCCACTGCACTCCAGCCTGGGAGACAGAGCGAGACTCTGTCTCAAAAAAAAGAATGAACTAATAGACCACCTGTGTTCTCCACTTCCCTTCCTCCATTGCAGCCCCTTCCTTTTATCAACTAAGTACTATCTGGAAATTTACTTTGATTATTTCCCCCTTTTCTTTAAAGCTTAAATATTCAAACAGTGTATTGTTTAGCTGTACGTATTTTTGAGCTTATGCACATGGAATCATCCCACGCGTACTTTTTTTGTGACTTTGCTTCTTTATCCCGCTTAATGTCAAGTGTGTGAGATTTATGCTTGTTGTTGCAAATAGCTATGGTGTATTCCTTTCTCCCACCATGTAACATCCCATTATGTGCAGAGACCACAGTTTATTTATCCCTTCTCCATTGGGTGAGATGTGACTTGTTTCCAGGTATTGTCATTATAAACCATGCTGCGAGGAATGTTCCTGGATGTATCTCTTGGCTGACTTGGGCAAGAATTTATGCAGAGCTATCTCAAGGGGAATAGCTGGCGCATTGTTGTGCACATAACCAACTTTATAATTTAGTTCTGCCAAACTGTTTTCCAGAAAAGAGGTACCGTTTGTGTTAGTTTACTGGGCCGCTGTAATGAATTACTGCAAACTTGGTGGCTTCAATCAACAGAAATTTATCCCTTTCTTTCCTTTGGAAGCCAGAAATCGGGCTGAATTCAAGAAAGGCAGTACTCTCTTTCCAGGCTCCGGGGGAGAGTCCTTCCTTGGACTTTGGAGCATCTGGTGGCTCCAGGCGTTCTCTGCCTTTGTCCCTCTGTGGCTCTCCTCTCTGTGTGTGTGAAATCTCCTTTTGCATCTTTTATAAGGTCACTTGTAATTACATTTAGGGCCCACCCAGATAATCCAGGATAATCCCCCCAAGGCTAGCTCCTTAATTTAATCACATATTTTTGCCATATAAAGCAATATTGGAAGATTCTGGGGATTAAACCCTGATCAGTTTAGAGGGGCTATTTTTCAACCTTCCATCAGCCACGGATAAACCTTCCTGTTGCGCCTCATCCTCCCACCCATGCTTGGCATCCTCTGATTTCTACATTTTGCTAGTTTTATTATTTTTATTTTTTGAGACAGAGTCTCGCTCTGTCACCAAGGCTAGAGTGCAGTGGCGCAATCTCAGCTCACTGCAACTTCTGCCTCCTGGGTTCAAGTGATTCTCCTGCCTCAGCCTCCAGAGTAGCTGGGATTACAGGCATGCTCTGTGACGCCTGTCTAATTTTTGTATTTTTAGTAGAGATGGGGTTTCACCATGCGGGCCTGGCTGGTCTTCAACTCCTGACCTCAGGGGATCCACCAGCCTCGGCCTCCCAAAATGCTGGGATTACAGGCCTGTGAGAGCCACTGCACCCGACCATTTTGCTAGTTTGAAAATGTATTCATCTTCAGGTGGTGATGCCTCTTCTGGGCCTGGCCTGGTGCTAAGTATGGGGATACAGAAATGAGTCAGACACAATCCTTGACCTCCAGGACTTCATGGTCGCATGGGTGAGATGGGCAAATGAGTCAGGTGCTGTGACAGAGTCAATTCTGAGTGTGTCTAAGAGCACTTGACCCAGCTGGGGAGGTCAAGAAGGGCTTCCTGGAGGAGGCAATCCTTCAGCTGAGGCATGAAGGACTAGAAGAAGTTAGGTAGGTAGGAGGACTGAAGGAAGTGGGAGAGGGTGTTTCAGAGACCAGCAAAGGCAAAGGCCTGGAGGCGTGAAACAGCCTGACTTATTTGAGAAATGGTAAGTAGTTTCATGTGGTTGGAATGAAGGGTAGGGGTAGGTGAAGAAATGAAGGCTCTGTGTGCTAAGCTAGAGTCTGGGCTAGACACTGTGACTCACATTTGTAATCCCAGCTCTTTGGGAGGCCAAGGTGGGCACATCCCGTAAGCCCAGGAGTTGACCAACCTAGTGAAACCCTGTGTCTAAAAAATATATTAAAAATTAAAAAAAAAAGAGTCTAGGCTGGGTGTGAGGCCGAGGCAGGAAGATTGCTTGAGCCCAAGAGTTTGAGACCAGTCTGGACAACATGACAAAACCCCATCTCTACACAAAATACAAAAATTCACTGGACATGGTGACATGGGCCTGTGGTGCCAGCCACTTGGAGGCTGAGGTGGGAGGATCGCTTGAGCCTGGGAAGTTGAGGCTACAGTGAGCTGTGATCTCATCTCTGCACTCCAGCCTGGGTGATAGAGCAAAACCTTGTCTCAAATACGAAACAGAATACCAAAAACCCCACAATTATGTGTCATATGTGTTTAAAGAGAAAAAACAATTTTAAAGAGTGAAATACAATTTGAATTTAAAAATATTTATATTTTACAATATTTTGACAACTTTTATTTTGAAAAAACATTTCAAAAGAATTTGTAAAATATTTAGCTACACATTGGAAGTCCAAAGCTCCCCATAATCCCAGCTGTCCTGGGAGATAATCTCTAATCACATCTTTGGGGTATGTAATTGTTTTCTTTAAAAAAATTAAGATGGGGCCTGGCACCGTGGCTCATGCCTGTAATCCCAGCACTTTGGGAGGCCGAGATAGGTGGATTACCTGGGATTGGGAGTTCAACACCAGCCTGACGAACATGGAGAAACCTCGTCTCTACAAAAAATACAAAAAATTAGCTGGGCATGGTGGCATATGCCAGTAATCCCAGCTACTTGGGAGGCTGAGGCAGGAGAATTGCTTGAACCCGGGAGGTGGAGGTTGCAGTGAGCCGAGATCACACCATTGCACTCCAGCCTGGGCAGCAAGAGGGAAACTTTATCTCAAAAAAAAAAAAATTGAGACGGGCCAGGTGCAGTGGCTCATGCCTGTAATCGCAGCACTTTGGGAGGCCGAGGTGGGTGGGTTACCTGAGGTCAGGAGTTCGAGACTAGCCCGGCCAACTTGGTGAAACCCCATCTCTAATAAAAATACAAACGTTAGTCAGGCTTGGTGGCGCGTGCCTGTAATTCCAGCTACCTGGGACACCGAGGTTGCAGTGAGCCAAGATTGTGCCACTGCACTTCAGCTGGGTGACAGAGTGAGACTCCATCTCAATAAAAACAATAATAATATCTGGAGTCACTGCCAGTGGTTGACTGTAGTGTTTATTTTGAATAATAGAATAAATTTTTAAGTTCAAATGTAGAGGAAGACAATCAAGCACTTGGTGAATACTGGTCCTTTTCAGCTACTCAGGAGGCTGAAGCAGAAGAATTGCTTGAATCCAGGAGGTGGAGGTTGAAGTGAGCCGAGATTGCGCTATTGCACTCCAGCCCAGGCAACAAGAGGGAAACTCTGTCTCAAAAAAACAAAACAAAACATTAAGACATAATAATATATAGTATAGAGGAAAGTGTCCAATTCTTAGGTACAAAGTGCTGAGTTTTTACCCATGTTTAACCTATGCTTATGTAATCTAATCACCACTAAGATTAAGATGTAGAACCAGTATGTTGGGGGTCTTTCTAGATTTTTATTTTTGTTTTTTTGAGACACACTTGCTCTGTTGCCCAGGCTGGAATGCAGTGGTATGATCTGGGTTCACTGCAGGCTCTGCCTCCTAGGTTCAAGTGATTCTCCTGTCTCAGCCACTCGACTAGCTGAGATTACAAGTGTGCCACCACCCCTGGCTAATTGTTGTGTTTTTAGTAGAAATGGGGTTTCACCATGTTGGCCAGGCTGGTCTTGAACTCCTGACCTCAAGTGATCTGTCTACCTCTGCCTCCCAAAATGCTGGGATTACAGGCATGAGCCACTGCACCCAGCCTCAATTTTTTTTGCTCTTTATAGACCAGAAATCATGTACAGATACAAATGTATCCTAATATGTACAATATCCATCTATATACTAACCTATACATAAGCAAATATATGCATATGCTAATATCAATACAATTTTGTGTACTGTATGTAATTATCTTTCAAAAACAAGATCACCCTTTATGTAATATTCTCACCTTTCCATATCAATACATATCAAGAGATAAATTATGAGCCTGTTCATTCACATATGTATTAATTTACCCATTTAATCAACAAATACGTTTTTTGAGAATATCCACTATACTCAGCTATGTGTCACTGAAAGGATTTAAACAGAGGAGCAACATAAAAAGGGGAAATAGAATCAACTTTCCTATTTATTTATTTATTTTTTGAGACAGAGTCTCACTCTGTCACCCAGGCTGGAGTGCAGTGGCATGATCTTGGCTCACTGCAACCTTCGTCTCCCGGATTCAAGTGATTCTCATGCCTCAGTCTCCCAAGTAGCTGGGACTACAGTTGCCCACCACCATGCCCAGCTAACTTTTGTATTTTTAGTAGAGACAGGGTTTCACCATGTTGGCCAGGCTGGTCTCGAGCTCCTGACCTCAGGTGATCTGCCCACCTCAGCCTCCCACAATGCTGGGATTACAGGTGTGAGCCAGCACGCTGGGCCAGGACTCTTTATTTTTCTATTAAAAAAACATTTATTGAGCACCTGCTACCTGCCAAATCCTATTCTAGGTGGTAAGCAAAAATTAAAAATAATAAAAAATAAAAAATTACTTCCCTTATGCAGTAGCGGGGGCAGGGTACATCCAGTAAAAACACAAATAAACTATATAGAATGATGTATGGCGAGATCACGAAGAAGGGGAATAGAAAATTGGGACTGTTTTTTGCAGGAACCAGAAAACCCACTCCAAGTGGCTTAAGCAAAAAAGTTACTTGATTTACTAATATGAGTAAAATGTACATGCATAATAAAAAGGCATTTGGCTGGGTGCGGTGACTCATGGCTGTAATCTCAGCACTTTGGGACACCAAGGCAGGAGGATTGCTTGAGGCCAGAAGTTTGAGATCAGCTTGGGCAACATAGCAAGATCCTGTCTCTACAAAAAATATAAAAATTAGCCAGGTGTGATGGCATGCACTATAGTCCCACCTACGCGGGAGGCTGAGGTGTGAAGATGACCTGAGCCTGGGAGGTTGAGGCTGCAGTGAGCCATGACTGTGCCACTGCACTCTAGCCCGAGTGACAGAGTGAGAACCTGCCTTGAGGGTGCAGGGAACAAACCCCAAATAAAATAAAATTCACCTTTTTTACTTCACAACGTCTCTTAGAGATCAGTCCTAACAGTGTCTAGGGAGCGTCCCATTCTTTTTTGCCACTGTACGATATTCCAGGGAATCGAAGGACACCTTCCGTTTCAAACCCTGCCCAGCAGCCTGGGTTCGTGTAGTCCCTGCCAGACTTGTCTCTGCTCTTGGCCAGAGATCACATAGGTGGGCTGGGTGGGAGGCAGGGCTCTGAGGGTGGGCCAAGTTCCCTGGCCTGTCTGGGTATTCCTGGAGTTAGGGTGGAGGCTCACATAGTCCTGCTTCCCAACTCTTTGTCCCGGGAGGCATCCTGTGGCCCCAAGCTTGTTCCCACTCTTGTTATTTCAAGAAGCTGCCCTGGCTCATTTCTGGTCCTTTTCTCCCTTGTCTCTGTGGCCAACTGGGTCACCAGCTGGCCTCAGGGGCCTCCACCCACCCCGCATCCGTTCTCAACCTCTCACCCACGCAGGCATCCAGCTGTTCCACAGCTGTGTCAGAGCCCCCAGGTCTGTGTCCACATTTTCCTGGGCAGTTGCCAGGCAGACAGTCACCCTTGGCCATGGGATAAAAGGACTCACTTAATGAGTGCTTACTATGTGCAAGGTTGTCTGGTAGCCTTTTGCAAGTTAATGTTTAATTCTCATAACAATTCTGCCAAATAGATATTCTTATTCCCATCTTGTGGATGGGGAAACAGGCTCAGAGAGCAGATGTCAAACTGGGTAATGATGGGGGAGCCTGAATTTGAACCCACTGGTTCCAGAAGCCCTGGTTACCCCTGTACCCTTGGGATTCCTGAGTCATTAAGCAGTAAGCCTCAATAAATATGTGTGGAATGCATGAATGAAGGGATGAATGAATGAATGAGTGAATTTGAGAGACATTTCCTGAGCAAGTCCTATATGCCAGGCACTGGTCTAGGGGCTAGAGATAGAGCAGTGACCAGACAGCTTCCTTGGCACTGAAATTCTAATGGGGAAGACAATCTAAACAAGTAAGCAAGCAAACAAAAAGAAGATAATGAGGAGGGGTGCGGTGGCTCACTCCTGAATCCCAGTACTTTGGGAAGTGGGGGCAGGTGATCACCTGAGGTCAGGAGTTGGAGAGCAGCCTGGCCAACTTGTGAAACCTTGTCTGTACTAAAAATACAAAAAAATAGCCGGGCGTGATGGTCCACGTCTGTAATCGCAGGTACTCAGGAGGCTGAGACACGAGAATTGAACCTTGAGGGTGGAGGTTGCAGTGAGCTGAGATTGCACCACTGCACTCCACACTGGGTGACAGAGCAAGACTCTGTCTCAAAAAAAAAAAAAAAAAATAGTGAGATAGTGATAGGCTCTGTGGGATAATTCTCATAAGATGAGGTAGTAGGCAGTAGCTGGGTGGGAGTGATGGTGGGTGTGCCTAGTTTAGATAGGAATGGGGTCTCTAATGAGAGATCTAAATGGCAGTGACAAGCCAGATACACAAATAGAGGGAGAAGGATTCCAGGTGAAAGGAACAGCACATGCAAAGGCCCTGAGGTCAGATCAAGCCTGGTGTGTGTGGGGAACAGGAAGAATGCCAGTGTGGCTAGCGTAGAATACAGGGAAGGCTGGAAGTTCAAGACGCAGGGCACAGCCAGGTGAAACAAGCATGTGGCAGCCACATAAAAACTTGGAGAGGCTGGGCCAGAAATGGTGGCTCACGCCTGTAATCCCAGCACTTTAGGAGGCCAAGGGGGACAGATCATGAGATCAGGAGATTGAGACCATCCTGCCCAACATGGTGAAACCCTGTCTTTACTTAAAAAATATAAAAATTTGCCCAGCGTGGTGGTGGGTGCCTGTAATCCCAGCTATTAGGGAGGCTGAGGCAGGAGAATTGCTTGAATCTGGGAGGTGGAGGTTGCAATGAGCCAAAATCAAGCCACTGCACTCCAGCCTGGCCACAGAGCGAGACTCTAGCCCAAAACAAACAAACAAACAAAAAACTTTTGGAGTGGCTATGAGGCTATGAGGTACAGTGGCTCACACCTGTAATCCCAGGAATTTGGGAGGCTAGGGTGGGAGGATGGCTTGGACCCAGGAGGTTGAGGCTGCAATGAGCCATGATTTGCACCGCTGCAATGAGCCATGATTTGCCCCACTGCACTCCAGCCTTGGGTGACAGAGTAAGACCCTTTCTCAAAAAAAAAAAAAAATAATAATAATAAAATAAAGTAAAAAAAATAATAAAAACGTTGAGAGTTTAAGCGGGAGAATCGTGTTTTCCCAGGGTGCTGTGTGGAGAGTGGGCGGTAGCGTAGTAAAAAAGGGAGTAGGGAGCAGGTTGAGGGGGTTCCTGAAGTCACCCTGGCCTGAGAAGGCAGTGACCTGGACCAAGGTGGGAGCTATGGAGACAGAGAGAAGAAAACAGACTGAGGAAGCATTTGGAAGGGATTAAATAAAATGAAGATGAATTGTAGTTGGGTGATTCAAGAGCAGAATCAAGGCTAACTCCTTGGTTTCTGGCTCAAACAACTGGGCAGATGTGATGGAGCCGTTTATTCAGACGGGGAAGATGGAGGAGGATTTGGTTTTGGTGAGGGTGGTTGGAGAGCGAGGAGGGTGAAATGGAGGAACTCCATTCTGGACGGGGGAGGTTCGCTGTGCCCACTGCACCTTCCAGCTGATATGTCAGTTAGCAGGTGGATAACGGTCTAGGACTTAAGGTGAAGGTGGGGGAGGAGACTGATGAGTCATCCTATGAACAATGGTTAAAGCCTCAAGACCGGAGGAGATTGGGCAAGGAGTGAGTGAAGACAGTCCCCTTCCAGAGACAGGAGAGTGATGAAGATGCTTGTCACTCAGGGTGGAGGGCTGGCTTCCAGAATGGTGACCTGGGGCTGGGCCCAATGGCTTACACCTGTAATCCTAGCACTTCGGGAGACTGAGGCGGGCAGATCACCTGAGGTCAGGAGTTAGAGACCAGCCTGGCAAACATGGTGAAACCCTGTCTCTACTAAAAATACAAAAATTAGCTGGGTATGGTGGTGCATGTCTGTAATTCCAGCTACTTGGGAGGCTGAGAGGGGAGAATTGCTTGAACCTGGGAGTTGGAGATTGCAGTGAGCTGAAATCGCACCATTTTACTCCAGCTTGAGTGACAGAGCAAGATTCTGTCTCAAAAAATAAAATAAAATAAAATAATGGTGGCTTGGGACATCCAACAGCTCAGCCTTCTACCCACACCCAGAGGGGCCTGGAGGGTCCCTGGCTGGGGTCGCTGTGATGTTCTGGAAGCTGGATCTTAGCCACTGCCCTCAGAGTCTTTGAGCTTTTGTTTCAATGCCCTCATTCTGAAGGCCCTGAGATGTGATCTGGACTTGCTATTTCCCTAACCTCTTCCTCCTAGAACTTCAGAAGCCTGGCTGGGGTTCCCAGGAAACTGCGGTTCTCCCCAAAGGGCCAGGAAACTGGGACAGCAGGTACCTCATTCAGGGTCGCAAGGGTTAGGGCAGGGCTGCCTACAGAACTGGGGAGGCCAATCCCTCATCTATCCACGTCCACTTTGGTTTATCACCAGGCTTTTGTTGTGCCAAGTGGAGTATGAAAACAAAAAAGAACTCCTCGGAATAATGAAGATGCTTAGCAAGGGGGGAGGAAGAGAAGTCATCCTGGATAACAGAGCTTTAGGAGAGAAGAGAAATTTAATATAGAAGTCTGAAGCCAGATGCTGTGTGTGTACCTGTGGTTTCAGCTACTTGGTAGGCTGAGGTGGGAGGATCACATGCGCCCAGGAGGTTGACGCCGCAGTAAGCTCTGATCACACCATTGCACTCCAGCCTGGGTGACATGAGCAAGACCCTGTCTTTAACAAAAGAAGAAAAGTTTGACATTTAGCTCATAATACGTGATGTAATTCTGTATTAGTCTGTTTTCACACTACTATAAAGATACTACCTGAAAACAACCAAACAAAAGGCCAGGCACGGTGGCTCATGCCTGTAATCCCAGCACTTTGGGAGGCCGAGGCAAGGGGATCATTTGAAGTCAGGAGTTTGAGACCAGCCTGACCAACATGGAGAAACCCTGTCTCTACTAAAAATACAAAATTAGCCAGGTGTGGTGGCACATGCCTGTAATCCCAGCTACTCAGGAGGCTGAGGCAGGAGAATTGCTTGAACCTGGGAGGTGTAGGTTGTAGTGAGCCAAGATTGTGCCATTGCACTCCAGCCTGGGCAACAAGAGTGAAACTCTATCTCAAAAAAAAAAAAAAAAAGAATTTATTTAAACAAAAATATCAGTCATTTAAAGAAAAAAATTAAGGAAATAGGAGCACAGGTGATATATAGATATGGAAAAAAAATTGAGTTATGTCATTTGAATGACTGGAGTTTGGGAAATTGCTGTCTGGGTGTGTGTGTCTACAATCTTTGATTGTATCAGTGGAAATGAGTCTATGTCTGAGGTGGGTGTGTGATATATTTATAAAAGTGTATGAAAGTGACAGTGTGTCTGAGCACATGTTATTGTGTGACTGTGTATAAGGGGGTCAAGGGAGATACACTTTTCTTATCCTGAGCTTCTCCAAGAAAAATGTACAATGGTGAACTTGTTTAAACTGAGCACATCTCTAATAGGTGTGTACCTGTCAGCTACTGCCACAATAGTGCTGTGTAACAAATATCGCCTACCCCAATTAGTGTCTTAAAACAACAAACATAAATGGGGAGAGACTGCTAATACAATAGGTATGGTTTCTTTTTGGGGTGATGAAAATGTTCTAAAATTAATTGTGGTGGTGGTTGCACAACTATAAGTCTGCTAAAAACCACTGGATTATACTGTTTACATTGGTGAATTTAATAGTACATAAATATTTCACATACTATTAAAAAGCCACTGCAACAAACATTGATTTTCTTGCTTGTGAGTCTACGGATCAATCATAGGTCTGCTGGAATCACTTGGGCTTGGCTCCTGGCTGCAGTTGGGTTCTGGCATGTTCCATGTATTTCTTCTACATGTTTTTTAATCCTCTTTAGGTCAGCAATTACTCAGGCATGTTCAAGGTGGCCAGCAGAAGTGCAAGGGGATGAGCAGACGTGTAACGTTTCTTAACACCTTGGCTCGGAGCTAGCACACCACTTCTGCACGCGTTCCATTGGCAAAATATCTATACCAATATCTATAGCTATCGCCAAGCCTGACATCAACAGGAAAGGGAAATAGGCTTTCCTTACTCTCATGCATTTCAAGGTCATGTGGCAGAAGGGAGTGAAGAATTGAGGAAGATAATCCGACCTACCACAGCTGTGTAGCATGGTGCCTCTGCTCCTTCAGGATCTGCTTCAACATGGCTCCAAGCTGCGGCCATCTTAAAGTCTCCCACCACTGTCTGCTTGTTCCTGGCATCTTATTTCTTCTTCTTTTATATATATATATATATATATATATATATATATTTTTTTTTTAAAGATGGAGTTTGACCATGTTGGTCAAGCTGGTCTTGAACTCCTGACCTCAGGTGATCTGGCCGCCTTGGCCTCCAAAGTGCTTGGATTACAGGCGTGAGCCACCACACCCGGCCCATCTTATTTCTTCTTGCTCCTCTCTTCCTCATACTCCTCCCGGTCTCAGGGCTCTTGTGCCTGTGTGAGCTATCTTGCTCCTACCCTGTGTCAAAGCCAGGTTAAAAGCCCTGCCCCTCACTCTTTTTGAGAAAAAACCCAGTCACACTCAGCATGTAGTATGTGTAGTGATTCTGTGGACGATCTGAAAGGTTATGGAGAAGGACGGCAAGCTGCACCACCTTCTACTGCGTTTATGGCTCTGCCACTTCTCCCATTTCTGGCTGGAGACATTAGGGAAGGCTTCCCGGGGGAGGTGGCATTTGACCAGATCTTGAAGGCTGAGGAAGAGCAAGGCATAAGATGGTGACAGGAAAGAACATTCTAGACAGAGGGAACAACAGCCTGGGTAAGTGAGGAAAGGTCTGGTGTAGTTGAGAAAATGCAGTCGTTGGCATGGCTGGAGTGGAAGACGTGAGCTGGGGAGTGCTAGGGGTGAGGCTAGAATGCTGCACAGGCCCATGAAGTGGCTTGTTCTGTATTCAGCTAGGCTAGAACCGCTTTTCCAGAATCACTGTCTCCATATGGTTCTAGGTTGGCATTAGCCACAGGAGAAATTCGTATAAGATTTGGAAGGTAGAAATGAAACTGAGTCATATTTTTATCTTATTTTTATTTTATTTTTTCTCTCAAGGTTCTCAGCTGGGAAAAACTGAGTCATATTTTCAATGCTAAGGTCAATGCGGAGCCCCAGACACTGTGGATACAGCTTCCAGTTGGTGCTCGCAGTTGTCCTTGTGGCTCCCAGTTCATCCTCAGGCTTCCAATTTGTCCTGGCTCTCATTCATGTCCAGCCTTCTCCTTGACAGCCGATATAAGTGACCCAGAGACAACATTAGTGAACAGAGTTCTCTGCCAGCTCCCACAGTTGTGTAAGATCTAAACGCTGTCATAAATCCCCTTCCTGATGCTCACAGTGGATCTCTGATTGAACCCTGAGTGATAGACCTCTGTGTGCCACACTGAGGAGGTGGGGCTTCATCTTATAGACTCATTTTTCTCACCTTTTTGTCATTTGAGGACTGCAGTGGCAGAGGTAATGCTCAATGTCCCCCAGTCTCTTCATCTTCCTGGGCTTGTGCTTTAGCTCCAGCCTCCCTTGCAGCTAAGTGGAACTATGTGATGAAGTTCTAGCCAGCGGAATGTCGGCTGAGGTGAACTAGGCCTGGTCTCCCAAATCCTTCCATGTGACACCACGGCCTCTCTCTCACTTCTCTAGTTGGCCAGCTGAATGCAGAAGGTTCCATGGCATGGGGGACCCAAGGCATGGGGGTTTCAGAGTCACTAGCTGGAAGGAGGCTGAGTTCCTGAATGACTCTGTGGAATTGAGACTCCCAATGGGGAGTCTTGCATTGGGCTGTGACTTGAGAAACAGAACTTTGTTATGTAAAGCCAGTGAGGTTTGGAATTGTTTGCTAGTGTGGGTAGCCAACACCTGTACCGTTACTGATTCAATCACTTTTTAAAAATCAGTTTACTCATCTTTTTTTTTAAAGACAGAATCTAGCTCCGTCACCCAGGCTGTGGTGTAGTAGCGTGATCTTGGCTCACTGCAACCTCCGCCTCTTGGGTTCAAGTGATTCTCCTGCCTCAGCTTCCTGAGTAGCTGGGATTACAGGTGCGTGCTACCATGCCCAGCTAATTTTTGTATTTTTAGTATAGACGGGGTTTCACCATGTTGGTCAAGCTGGTCTCGAACTCCTGACGTCAGGTGATCCACCTGCCTTGGTTTCCCAAAGTGCTGGGATTACAGGTGTGAGCCACAGCGCCTGGCCAGTTTACTTTTTATAGCTTTAATTTATTTGAAAGGAGAACTTTTTATTGCTAGCTATAAATGCAAAAGCAGTATCACCCACAGTAGAGAGAAGGTAATGATGACAAAGAAGTACGATGGCAATCAAACAGTGACGCGATATTCTTTCCTTATCTTGTACGGGGCAAGAGCCCCAAAGCCTATGTCTGCTCTTTGTAATAAAGGGAGATTAACAAGTGCTTGACAGATGGTAAAGACAGGCTGGCACCAAACTAGACTTTTTCTGCAACGTTCTTGAACCATCATATTCTCATGATTATGTGATAATCACACCATACTTTATGGAACTATATGAGGGAAATAAGCTGATGAATAAGTTTTAAACATTCCTTACTATGGGAAATTTCTTTTCTTTCTTTTTTTTCAGACAGGGTCTTATCCATTACCCAGGCTGGAGTGCAGTGGCAATCTTGGCTCATTGCATCCTTGGCCTCCCAGGTTCAAGTGATTCTCCCACCTCAGCCTCCTGAGTAGCTGGGATTATAGGCATGTGCCACCACGCCCAGCTAATTTTTGTATTTTTAGTAGAGTTGGTGTTTCGCCATGTGGGCCAGGCTCGTCTCAAACTCCTGACCTCAGACGATCCACCTGCCTCGGCCTCCCAAAGTGCTGGGATTACAGGTGTGAGCCACTATTCCTGGCCTACCATAGGAAATTTCAGACACACACACAGACATCATGAAGATAGTACCGTAAACCCCCGTGTATGCATTACCCAGCTTTAGCAACTACCAACCCTCTGTCATTCTTACTACATCTCCTACGCCTTACACATACCCTGCTTCCTTTTCTTGCTGGAATATCTTTTTTTTTTTTTTTTTTTTTTTTTTTTTTTTTGAGACTGGGTCTCACTCTGACACCAGGCTGGAGTGCAGTGGCATGACCAGGGCTCACTGCTGCATTGACCTCCCGGGCTGAAGCCATCCTCCCACCTCAGCCTCCAGAGTAACTGGGTCCACAGGCACTTGCCACTGTGCTTGGCTAATTTTTAAATTTTTTTTGTAGAGACAGGGTCTTGCTATGTTGCCCAGGCTGGTTTCAAACTCCTGGCTTCTAGTGATCCTCCAGCTTTGGACTCCCCAAATGCTAGGATTACAGGCATGAGCTACCATGCCCAGCCTGGAATATCTTTAAATAAATTCCAGACATCATATAATTTCATCTACAAATACTGTAATATGTATTCTAACAATAGTTGTGTTAGAAAATATTCACAATACCTTTATCATACTTAAAGAATTAACACTTCCTTTTTACGGTCTAATGTTCTATGTTCAATTTGCCCTAATGACCACAAAAATGAGGTTTTGCAGTTGGTCTCTTGAAGTCGGGTTCTAAGCAAGGACACATATTGCATTGATTCATATGCACTTAGTCTCCTTCTACCCTGTCGGGGATTGATTGCCAAAAAATGGTCTCTCTCTGTATCCACGCCCTTGGCAAGGTGACTGTGGCTTCTCTTGTTGAGGCAGAGTCTGTTTTCAACCTTTGAAGCTGGGCTTGGTCAGGTGACTTGCTTGGGCCAATAGAATGCAGCACAAGCAAAAGTGAGTGCCGTCTGGGTCCTCGCCTTGATGACTCTATGTGACTCTGTGTGCTTCTTGGACCCCTGCTTCAGCCAGGAGAGCAAGCCTGGGCAGCCTGCTGTGGGATGAGAGATTGTGCGCAGAAGAGCTTTGCCAGGTGAGGCTGTTCTAGACCAGTCCATCTTCTGACCACAGAACATGAGATCAGCCCAGCCCAGCTCAGCTGAACCTGGCCCAGACCAAAAGAGCCACAGCCTCTTGTGTAATTATAATTGTTATTTTAAAATCACTAAATTTGGCCGGGTTCAGTGGCTTGCGCCTGCAATCCCAGCACTTTGGGAGGTCCAGGTGGTTGGATCGCTTGAGCCCAAGAGTTCAGACCAACCTGGGCAACATGAAGAAACCCTGTCTCTACTAAAAATAGAAAAATTAGCTGGGTGGTGTGCACCTGTTGGTCTCCGCTACTCAGCAGGCTGAGGGGGGAGGGTCACCTGAGCCCAGTATGCGGAGGTTGCCTTGAGTCGAGATCACACCACTGCACTCCAGTCTGGGTCATACAGCAAGACTCCATTTCAAAAAATATATACACAAATAAAAATTAAAAAGTTGGCCGGGCATGGTGGCTCACGCCTGTAATCCCAGCACTTTGGGAGGCTGAGGCAGGTGGATCACCTGAGGTTGGGAGTTCCAGGCCAGCCTGGCCAACATGGAGAAACCCTATCTCTACTAAAAATACAAAATTGGCCGGTCGTGGTGGCACATGTTTGTACTCCCAGCTACTCGGGAGGCTAAGGCAGGGGAATCGCTTGACCCTGGGAGGTGGAGGTTGCAGTGAGCCAAGATTGCACCATTACAGTCTAGCCTGGGCAACAAGAGCAAGACTCTGTCTCGAAAAAATAAATAAAATCAAATCACTAAATTCTAGTGTAATTTATTACATAGTATTATTGTGGCAAATAGATAACTGATATAAATCTATAAAATTCTTCCTTTTTTTGAAAATGTCATTTACTTGCTGTAGACCCTGGAGTTTTGGTCCTTCAGTTTCCGACATTTTAGATTTTTGCTAATTACATCCCAGGTGTTATTTATTATTAGCCTCCCTATTCCCTGTAAGGGGGTAGTTAATCTACAGGCTGGATTAGAGTCACATGGGGCTAGAACACTTTATAGGGATTCTTGTCTGCATCACATCAGGAAGGACTCAATGTTTGGTTATCCCACTTGGAGTGATGTCAAGTTTGATCAGTGGGTTCAGTGAATAATTTTAGACAAGGGTGGGATACCCAGGGGAGACTTCCTGGAGGAGTCAGGTTTGAGTTGAGCCTCTTTTTTTTTTTTTTTTTTTTTTTGAGACGGAGTCTCGCTGGGTTGCCCAGGCTGGAGTGCAGTGGAGGGAGTCACTGCAACTTCTGCCTCCTAGGTTCAAGCAATTCTCATGTCTCAGCCTCCTGACTAGCTGGGACTCCAGGTGTGCACCACCACGCCTGGCTAATTTTTGTATTTTTAGTAGAGACAGGGTTTAACCATGTTGGCCAGGCTGGTCTTGAACATTAGACCTTGTGATCTGCGCGCCTTGGCCTCCCAAAGTGCTGGGATTGCAGGCATGAGCCACCACGCCTGGCCAAGCCTCTTTTTGAAACTTAATTTTATTTATTTATTTTTAAGACAGGGTCTTTTAAGATAGGATCTCAGCTCCAAGTTGAGCCTCTTTGAAAGATGGGTGTAATTTAGATAGGCAGAGAGAAGGAGGACACATCCAAAGTGAGGAGGGCGAGGTGGATAGAAAGAGTCAGAGAGCCTTTTGAAAGTGCAGAGCAATAACCAGCAATAACCTTCTATCAGCCTCCTTTCTTATCCTCTGGTATAGAGGTCAGGGCAGGGACCAGATTTTATCTCAGGTTCTAATTCTAATGAGTTGGTAATGGGTACATGGAATACTTTGTTGAGATACATTATGAAACCGCATTCCTGCTCAGTGGGAAACTTGCTCTAATTGACTAGCCATGTCTGTCATGGCTCTGGGAAGTCTAGATGGTGGTGTGATTGCTATGAATCTTCTCCAGATCAATGTCTCTACTCCCACCTCAGAGTTTTTGACATGGAAACCCATAAGGAAATGAGGGCCAAAAGGGATATCTGACATGGACTGTGGCAGACCTTACCAACATTCATTCACATTTTTTTTTTTTCGAGGTGGAGTCTCACTCTGTCACCCAGGCTGGAGTGCAATGGCATGATCTCAGCTCACTGCAACCTCCACCTCCCCAGTTCAATCAATTCTCCTGCCTCAGCCTCCCAAGTAGCTGGGATTACAGTTGTGTGCCACTACACCCAGCTAATTTTTGTATTTTTGTAGAGATGGGGTTTCACCATGTTGGTCAGGCTGCTCGAGAACTCCTGAGCTCAAGTGATCTGCCTGCCTCAGCCTCCCAAAGAAGAGCCCTGTTCCAGCTGCTGAAAGTGGTGTCCTCAGAGAGCATCCAGGTGTCAGGCCCTTGGGCTGAGCCCCTGCCTCACCTGCAGAAGGCCATCTTGCCCAAGGTCACACCACTTTCTTGGGATGTCCCATGTCTAGTAATTTTGATTAGGGGATATACAAAGGTCTGGCCATCTTGGCCCAATCTAGACAGTTCCGAACAGCCATTTTGACTTCCTGTTTCCTGGAGGGGTTGGTTAAGATGGTGTTGCACCTGGATTTCAGGTCAACTTCTCTCCCCACCCACTCCTGCTTCCTCTCTGTTCCTTCCCCAGGAGGTGATCTCAAGGGGGCTCCTTCAAATATCCCCTGAACACTAAATACTATCTTAGAGTCTGCTTCCTGGGAAACCTAACCCAGGCCACACGTAAGTCAAACAAGAGTTTTGTGAAACAATATTTATCTTTTCTCTGTGTCATGCATTACCATATTATCTATTTATTTTATTTTTTAAATATTTAATTAAATATTAATAACTATTTTCATGTTGGTCATGACCTACTACATTGATTTGAATCTGCCATGGCTTTGAAAGCACCTGCCTGGGCTATGCCCATGAAGCATGGAGGATGCTTCGTGCGCCCTTTGGGCTGTCTTTGGCTGCAAGTAAAAGAGTGTCTGGCTAAACATGGATTAAGTATTAGGGGTTCATTTTTTGCATAACAGATTTGGTAACAGGTGATTTCAGAGTTAGTTCATGACTCAACAACTTCATCAACCACCCAGGTTCGTTCCATGTATTTCCTCTCTGACACCCTTGACATATTGGTCATGTCTCCTCCTAGTCACAAAATGGCTGTTGCTGCCACTGCCAGGCATCACATCCTCATACAACCACCTCTAAGGGAAGCAGGCATGGAGAGCAGCTCCTCATGTATTTTTTTTAATTCAGAAAACAAAAAAATTCTGCAGAAGCCCCAGGAGCAGACTTCCCCTTACACCTCATTGGCCGGAAGTGGGTCATTGTTTATGTCTAAATGAATCTCTGCCCATCCAATACCTAAGGTTCCATTAGCAAAAGCAAACAGATGACTAGTCTGGGCATGGTGGCCCACTCCTGTAATCCTGGCACTTTGAGAGGCCAAGACGGGCAGATCACTTGAGGTCAGGAGTTCAAGACCAGCCTGGCCAACATGGTGAAACCCTGTCTCTACTAAAAATATAAAAATTAGCTAGGTGTGTTTGCATGTGCCTGTAATCCCAGCTACTCACGAGGCTGGGGCAGGAGGATCACTTGAACCTGGCAGGCGGAGGTTGCAGTGAGCTGAGATCATACCACTGCACTCCAGCCTGGGCTACAGAATGAGACGCAGTCTCAAAACAAAACAAAAAAGCAGTGTGTGTGTGTGTGTGTGTGTGTCTGTGTATACTAGATTGTGATGTAAATGTCTTCCGTCTTCTGGGTCCTGCTAGGAGTGGTTTGCAAGCCCCTGGCTGGGCTGGGCTGGGCTGGGCTTCTGCCTGAGTTGTTTCTCTCCTAATTGCCTTGTGAGGTGTAGTCACCTTTTCCAAGGCTCTGTTTGTGAGAAGCAGCCCTGCATTTATGAGACAGCCCCCTGGCATATTCGAACACCAATGCCAGGCAGAGCTCTTGGTGCCTCCCATGCATTAAGAAATGGCAGCAGCTGCTGAATGTCCCCAAATGAAAATGACTAAGGAGGATTAAAGCCAAGCTACGTCGCTGCTACCCCCGATGAATACGCTCACAGCAGCCCTCTGGTGTCCGGGGTCCTCCTTCATCCTGTCTTGGCTGCCTCCTCCTTGACCCTTGGTTTCTTTCTTTCTCTGTCTCCCTTCCCAGAAGACTGTCTACAGCAAATTGTATTTTAAGTCATGTAATGATGCGTTGGTTAGAGGCTCAGAGCTAGCTCTGCCCTTGGCAAAAATCTGGATGAACCTTTCACGCTGTTGGTTTGCAAAACCCTCCATCCATGTGCGGCTCTTTGCTTGTTGCCTGGAACGGCAGGGAGGGACGGAGAGTAAGAACCTCAGGGTCTGCGCTTCTGCCCTCTGGGAATGGAGGCTCAAGTGTCTGAAGAGCTCACGTGTCAGGCTTTCTGTGTGCCCAAGTGCCCTAGGAAGCGTGCTAAAAATGTGGATTCCTGGGCTGCTCCAAAAGCCCAGTGAGTGACCCGGGAATCTGCATCTAAAAAAACCCAAAACATTTCACTGACATAATTTCACTCTTACAGAAAAGTTGCAAGAATGGTTCAAAGAAGTCACATATACCTTGTCACATTTGCTCTATCACTTCCCACTTTCCAGATATAAATATGTATATTTTTTTCTGAATCATTTGAGAAGTTACAAATGTAATGCCTCTTTACCTGAGCTTACCTCCCGAGAACAAGGAAATTCTCTTACATAACTCAGCATTGAATTACGAAATTTAGGATACTTAGCATCAATACTAGTATCTAATCCACAGTACATAGTAAGTTTCCCTAATTGTCACTGCCGCTTTACTTTTTAATGATCACACATTGCTTTAGTTATATTAAAACAAAAAATTCGTTCTCTTTTATTTATTTATTTTTTTGAGACAGAGGCATACTCTGTTGCCCAGGCTGGATGGCAGTGGTGCAATCTTGGCTCACTGCAACCTCCGCCTCCCGGATTCAAGTGATTCTTATGCCTCAGCTTCTTGGGCAGCTGGGACTACAGGTGCATGCCACCACACACGGCTATTTTTTTTGCATTTTTATTAGAGATGGGTTTTCATCATGTTGGCCAGGCTGGGTCGAACTCCTGGCCTCAAGTGATCCACCCACCTCAGCTTCCCAAAGTGCTGGAATTACAGGCATGAGCTACTGTACCCAGCCTGTCTCTTTTAATCTGAAAGAGTTCTTCAGCACCCGCCCCTTCCCATCATTCATGACCTTGACATTTTATTTCTTCTTCTTCTTCTTTTTTTTCTTAGAAATGGGGTCTTTCCATGGTGCCCAGGGCAATCTTGAACTCCTGGACTCAGGCTCTCCTCCCGTATTGGCCTCCCAGAGTGCTGGGATTACAGGCAGACCTGGACATTTTAGAAGCGTTTAGACCACTTGTTTTGTAGAATGCCCCTCAGTTTGCATTTGTCTGGGGAACCTGTATTTTTAACATCTCTGTTGACCTTGAAATCTTTGAGAGAATTGGGCTGCCCTGTCTAAGATGCACATATTTACCTCTCAAGAATTCAAAGGACTTGAAAAAAATAACTTTTTTTGAGTTGGGGACTTTTTTTTTTAAAGATCCGATTTGCTCAGAACTCAAATCCCAGAGATTCCTTAATTGCCTGGGTTGCTAAGCTGGCTGAGTCTTAAGGGATCCTGCTGGGCTTTTAATTTCTCTGACTTTGATCCTCTGGAAGGCGGGAGGGTTTTGGCAAGGTCGAGGAGCAGGCTGGCAGGTGGGAAGTGGAGGGCAGGCAGGGGTCAAGGCTGGGTGGGGATAAAAACAACAACGTGGCCTGTGTGGTGGCTGCCTGTAATCCCAGCACTTTGGGAGGCTGAGGCGGGCAGATCACTAAAAATATAAAAATTAGCTGGGTGTGGTGGTGGGTGCCTGTAATCCCAGCTATTTGGGAGGCTGAGGCACAAGAATCACTTGAGCCCGGGAGGTGGAGGTTGCAGTGAGCTGAGATCATGCCGTTGCACTTCAGCCTGGGTGACAGAGGGAAACTCTGTCTCAAAACAAAAACAAAAACAAAAACAAAAAGCAGCAACGTGTCCTCCCCTCACAAGCAGTGCTGGCAATGTGCTGGGTGCCCTGGGCTGATCGGTCCTCCAGGATTCTCGCCGTTCTGTGGGGTGTGAACCATCATTAGCTGCATTTTGCAGATGAGGGGACTGAAGTTCAGAAAGGTGACATCACTTATCACTCATTGCTTAGTTAGGAAGTGGCTGAGCTGGGATTTTGTTGTTTTTTGAGACAGGATCTCACTCTTTCACCCAGCTGGAGTGCAGTGGTGCAAACACGGCTCACTGTAGACTGGAACTCTTGGGCTCAAGTGATACTCACACCTCAGCCTCCCTAGCAATGTAACTACAGGTATGCACCACCATACCCAGCTTATTTATTCATTTCTGAGACAGAGTTTCACTCTGTTACCCAGGCAGGAGTGCAGTGGTGCCATCTCAGCTCACTGCAGGCTTGACCTGGGCACAGGTGATCCTCCTGCCTCAGCCTCCTGAGTATCTGGGACTACAGGCATGCATCACCATGCCTGGCTAATTTTTATTTTTATTTATTTATTTATTTTGAGATGGAGTCCACTCTGCCACCCAGGCTGGAGTGTAGTGGTGTGTTCTTGGCTCACTGCAACCTCTGCCTCCCGTGTTCAAGCGATTCTCCTGCCTCAGCCTCCCTAGTAGCTGGGATTACAGGCACCCACCACCATGCCTGGCTAATTTTTGTATTTTTAGTAGAGACGGGGTCAGGTTGGTCTTGATCTCTTGACCTTGTGATTTGCCTGCCTCAGCCTCCCAAAGTGCTGGGATTACAGGCGTAAGCCACTGTGCCCGGCACGCCTGGATAATTTTTAAATTTTTCTTGGTCAAGGCTGGTTTTGAACTCCTGGGCTCAAGCAATCCTCCCATCTTGGACTCCTAAAGTGCTAGGATTACAGGTATGAGCCACCACACCCAGCCTTGAGCTGGGGTTTGAACCTAAGCCTGTCTGACTGCAAACAGGCTTTCACTGTGCTTGTTTAACCATTGTGGCATCCCCCTCACCAGGGATCAAATAGGGTCCAGAAAGTTCTGGAAGGAACCCAGTTTCGTAAATGAGAAGCATGCAATTTGACCCAAACACCAGCATAAATGAGGCTGTGATTTGTCACGTTGCGGTGCGCCCCATCTGTTAGGTGATTTTTAGACTTTACCATCTGCAGCTGAGTACATGGTGGAGCCAGATGGTTTGAGTTCAAATTGCGGCTCTGCCACTAACTAGCAGCGTGACCCTGGGCAGTGCTGGGTGTCTTCTGGTGGCCTCCCCAGATTCCTTCCCTGCCCCCTCCATCTTCTCAAGACCTGAGAGTTTACCCTCAGTGGATCTGGCCAATCGGGAGCCTGGACGGAATAGAGGGAGAGAGGGGAGGGGGCTCAGGGTGTTCATTTTCCTGGCTCCTTCTGGCGGGGACACCATGCATTCTTCTACTGAAGGCCACGGTTTCAATCAGGCCTCTCTCCCATCCAGAACAGCCACTGGGCCTGGTTTTGGAAGCCTCCCCTCCTAAAACCCTCCTGTCTCCTTTAGGGCTTCAGTGCTAAGGGCTCCCTGCTGTTTCTTTTTTTGAGATGGAGTCTCACTCTGTCTCCCAGGCTGGAGTGCAATGGCGTGATCTCAGCTCACTGCAACCTCTGCCTCCTGGATTCAAGCGTTTCTCCTGCCTCAGCCTCCCAGGTAGCTGGGACTACAGGTGCCCACCACCACGCCTGGCTAATTTTTATATTTTTAGTAGAGGCAGGGTATCACTATGTTGGCCAGGCTGGTCTCCAACTCCTGACCTCAAGTGATCTGCCCGCCTTGGCCTCCCGAAGTGCTAGGATTACAGGAGTGAGCCACTGTGCCTCGTCCCAATAGCTACTTCTATTGAGTGCTTACTATGAGCTAAGATTTGTGCTATACCCTTTGCATTACTCAATTCCTCCTCACAATCCTAGGAGGTAGGTACAATCACCATCCTGTTTACAGAGGAGGAAACTGAGGCTCAGACTACTCAAGCAACTTGTTCAAGTTTACACAGCTGAGAAAACAGTGTAACTCTGAAGCCCAGGCTGTAGCCACTGCCCTGCCTCTGCGGCGTGAAGCCAAATACATGGTCTGAATGGGAATTCATGACACGGGAGGGCAGAATTGTGTCAGCCCGGCCCTGGCCTTGGGACCTAAAATGTTTGGGGTGTTTTTGGCTGGATGGGAGGACAACGGTGAGGCATTTTGCTCTGACACATGCCCAGGGTCACCTGCTGCAATTCCTGCTCAGCTACTTCCAAGCCTTGTCACCCTGGAAAGTTCCCTAACCTCTCTGTGCCTCAACTTAACCTTCTGTAAGAAGGGGATAACCACATGACCTGCCTCAGAGGTAACGTTATGAGGGTTAAGTGAATGAATGTATTAAAGAGCTCAGCACAGCATCTGGTAAATATTTTGTTACATTCATGTTAGCTATCATCATCATCATCGTCATCTTGCCTGTTGGACAACCCACGTGTGTGCGTGGCTGAGGAAATGGAGCACCTTTGGTGAATTCCCTCCTTCCCTTGCTGCCTGGATCTCATCTGGTGCTCCTGAGCTGGTCTCTGCTGAGTCATTTTACTTCTTTGTTCTCCGCAGCCAAATGGAGACCTGTCCCTGACTCTGCCTGGCCTTCGGACACTTTCAGAAGGCAGCTAACACCATCTGGCCTTGAGAATTCTGAGTCCTTATATTTCAGGATTGAGCTGAGAGCTTTTGGGAAACATCATCTCTGGGAGGGCCAGCCTGGGTCCAGCTCACAGACATAAGCTGTCCTAATATCCCAACTTCTCATTGACTCACACATGTGCTCAGTGCTTTATTGAGCACCTACTGTGTGTCTGTCACTGTGCACAGTGCCGGGGCTGTACCGTAGTAAGGAAAACAGGAGACAAGGTCCCTGCCATCATGAAGCTCATGTGCTAGAGGGAATGACACAGCAGGTAAGTAACAAGCAAATGAATATATAATGGCAGAGAAAAGTAACAGCAATGGCAAAAAGCAAAGCAGGGGAAGGGGGCTAGAGAGTGACTGGGACAGGGAGGTGGATGGTGTGTGAGTATTTTAAACTCAAGGAGGTTCCTCTTCCTGGGATGCTCTGGGATATTCTGGGATAGCCGAGATAGCCAGGTAAAATGCACTGGGAATTTGTTGCTGACACTGAGGCAGGAGAGTAGGGTCTGCAGCAGGGAGCCTAAGGTTGGTTCACGCTGACTTCCTAGAACTAAATCAAAAATCCCAACTTTTCAAGCCCCAGTAACAAAAGGACCAGAGAAAGAAAAGACCAGAGGCTGGACCGTGCTCAGCCTGTTCTTCCTACAATCTTTACACAGAGGTAGATAAATGTGAAAACTAGAGAGTTTAAAAAAGTCTAAAAGGAGCTAGCTAGAATGTCAACAGAGGCTGCTCATAGAACTGTAAGAAGCAGAGGCGGTAGAGGGTAGAACCTTGTTTCTGAGCCTGGCTGCCTGGTTCAGATCCTAGCCTTGCCACTTGCTAGCTGTGAGAAGAGGACAAATCACTTCACCTATGCGTGTCTCAGTTTCCTCATCTGTAAAATGGGTGTAATAGTCACATGTAGGTATGAGATTCTCTTACTATTTATAAAGCACTTCCAATGGATCTAGTACATAATGAATCCAATCTAAGTGTTTTTTTCTAACTGTATTGAAACAAGTGGGCATGAAAAGAGATTCCATTTCCACCCTGACCTACAGATTGAGAATTTTGGGGGGCTGGGCTCCCCTGCATGCATTAAATATATATTTTGTAATTAAAAACCTTTTGTTTAGAAAATGTTGAACATATATGAAATTCGAGAGAATATTACAATTTTTTATTTTGTTTCTTTCTTTTTTTTTTTTTTTTTGAGACAGTGTTTTGCTCTGTCACCCAGGCTGGAATGCAGCGGCACCATCTCAGCTCATTGCAACCTCCACTTCCCAGGTTCAAGTGATCCTCCTGTCTCAGCCTCCCAAATAGCTGGGACTACAGGTGCGTGCCACAATGCTCAGCTAATTTTTTGTATTTTTAGTAGAGATGGGGTTTCACCGTGTTGGCCAGGCTGGTCTCGAACTCCTGACCTCAAGTGCTCCATCTGCTTTGGCCTCCCAAAGTGCTGGGATTACAGGCGTGAGCCAGTGTGCCTGGCCTATTTTTTATTTTCTTGAGACACGGTCTCTCTCTCTCACCCAGGCTGCAGTGGCACGATCATGGCTCAGTCACCTCAAATACCTGGGCTCATGGGATCCTCCTGCCTGAGCCACCTGAGTAGCTGGAACTACAGGCGTGCACCACTGCACCTGGCTAATTTTCTAATTTCTTTTGTCTTGCTATGTTGCCAGGGCTGGTCTTGAATTCCTAGGCTCAAGAAATCCTCTTGCCTCAGCATCCCAAAATGCTGTAATTATAGGCATAGGCCACCTTTCCTGGCTCAGAATATTATAATGAACCTTTGTACACCCATTGCTCGTGTCAACGATTAGTAGCTCATGGTAATGCCTGCATTTTTAACAAGGCCCTGGTACACACTACATTTTGAGAAACCCCCAGTGGGATTCCAGGATGCTTCTGAAGCTGTTACCAGAAAGGGGTCCTGATCCAGACCCCAAAAGAGGGTTCTTGGATCTCTTGTAGGAAAGAATTCAGGGCAAGTCCATAGAGTACAGTGAAAGCAAGTTTATTAGGAAAATAAAGGGATAAAAGAATGGCTGCTGCGTAGACAGAGCAGTCCTGAGGGCTGCTGGT
This sequence comes from Cacajao melanocephalus, assembly GCA_963573385.1. NCBI lineage: Eukaryota > Metazoa > Chordata > Mammalia > Primates > Pitheciidae > Cacajao > Cacajao melanocephalus. Next base: position 148,537 of record CAUYLG010021821.1, read on the forward strand.
TGCCCATTTTTATGGTTATTTCTTGATGAGATGCTAAACAAGGCGTGGATTATTCATGCCTCCCCGTTTTAGACCATACAGGGTAACCTCCTGATCTTGCCATGGCATTTGTAAACTGTGGCAGTGAAGATGATGGTAGGTCACTCTTGTCGCCATCTTGGTTTTGATGGGCTTTAGCTGGCTTCTTTACTGCAAGCTGTTTTATCAGCCAGGACTTTAAGAGCTGTATCTGCCTACCTCCTGTCTCATCCTGTGACTTAGAATATCGTAACTGTCTGGGAATGCAGCCCGGTAGGTCTCAGCCTCACTCTACCCAGCCCCTACTCACGATGGAGTCGCTCTGGTTCACATGCCTCTGACAAGGCCTGTTGCACACATAATTTGTTGAGATTTTGCTAGACAAATTGCTAATCTTGAAATCAGAAAAGATGATTAAAAAAACTTTGTTCTCTCCCAAGAAAAATTTTGTCTGCTCCTAAGAAGAGGATTTTTTGTCCAAGTTCAGAGGACGAGAGCACCAAACACGTCCTGGAAAGGCTCAAGATTCTAGCCCTGTCATGAGGTCCCTCCTATTGAGAGCGACCACTCACTCCGCAGCCCCATTGACTATCAAGGGAGGCCAGGCCCTGCTTCACCCAGGCTCCGGGAATGAGGTTTGAGAAGCAAATGAATCAGGGGAGTTAATTCAAGGGTCCCCTTTGGCTCCCTTAGCAGCACGAATTGTCCCTGAGGACGTTGGCTCCATTCTTGGAGACCAAGGGAGGCACGAGTTTTCCTTTGACTGCTCTCTTGAATGTTTTCTCTAGGTGGCTCCCTGTCATTAGGGAGGTGCCCACATTTACCAAATCAACAAGCCCAATTTCACCTGGTCACACCCTCCTTGGCACAGAAAACTGATTTCTTTTTCTTCCTGCTAATTTGCCATCAAGGTGTTCTGCTATCACCATCATAATTGCCAGTAGTCACTGCCCACTTAGTACCTCCTTATGCCCACTAACCCAATGACTTCCTGCATCCACCTTGTGAGGTGAAACTATTGTTACCCGCAGTTCACAGAAGAGGACACTGAGGCCCAGAGAACTGTGGCAAAGAGAGCTCCATGTTCCCAACGGCCAATGTTCCCTCTTTCAAAGTAAAAGAGATTCAATTTTACGAGGGAACATGGTGGTCTAGAATTTCCCAGCCTTCTTTGTGGGTAACTGTGGCCATGGGACTCGGGTATGGCTAAGGGATGTGCAGGGAAGAGTCCCGCAGTGGTTCTGAAACACTCTCTCTAAGAGGTCACTGCTTCTACACACCTTCTTTTATTCTGGCCTCTGGAACTTGAATGCCACCATCTTGAACTATGATGGGGCCCTGAATGGAGGGGCCTGTGGCTGGGAGGATACCATTGACCACCATAACCAGGCCCAGTTCAAAAAGAAATAAGCTTCTTTCTTCTTTGTTCTTCCTTCTTCCTCCTCCTCCTTCTTTTTCTTTCTTCTTTTCTCTCTCCCCCTCCCCTTCCCTCTCCCCCTCCTGCTTCGCCTTTCCACCTCCTCTCTCCCCCTCCCACTCTTCTTCCTTCTTTTTCTTCTTTCTTCTTCTTCTTCTTCTTCTTTTTTCTTCTTTCTCCTCCTCCTCCTTCTTCTTTTCTTCTTTCTTCTTCTTTTCTTCTCTTTCTCCTTCTTCCTCTTCTTCTGTTTTGGTAGAGATAAGGTCTCACTGTGTTGCCCATGCTGGTCTTGAACTCCTGGACTCAAGGGATCCTCCTGCCTTGGCCTCCCAAAGTGCTGGGATTACAGGCATGGGCTGCCGTGCCCAGCCTCTTCTTCTCAAAGCTTTGCATTTTCATTTATTGAGCCAAACTGCAATACCAAACATGGTGACAGATTTGGGACTTTAATCTACATCTGTGTGACTCTTAACTAACCTATCTCCAATTGTGGGGGTATATTGTGTAACCCTGTAGGATTCAGAAAACCCTTGTCCAAGGCATTATCTCCATGGTCTCAGATATCAACTCACTTTTGAGTAAGGAGTCTTTTTTCTTTGAGACAGAGTCTTGCTCTGCTACCCAGGCTGGAGTGCAGTGGTGCAATCTTGGCTCATCGCAACCTCCACCTCCAGGGCTGAAGTGATTCTTCTGCCTCAGCCTCCTGAGTAGCTGGGATTATAGGTGCCTGCCACCATGACTGGCTAATTTTTGTATTTTTAGTAGAGACAGGGTTTTACCATGTTGGCCAGGCTGGCCTTGAACTCCTGAGCTCAAGTGATCCTTCCCTCCTTGGCCTCCCAAAGTGCTGGGGTTGCAAGCATGAGCCACCATGCCTGGCCAGAATTGTATGCTTCAAATGGTTGAATTGCAATGTATGGGAATTATATGCCAATAAAGCTGTTAAAAAAATCATTCTTGCTGAGGTTGAGAAGGCCCGAATAGGAGGTAATTAATTTGAGAGAAGAAACTTGGGGGATCGGGTGAGGGGACAGGTTAGGCAGGCTAAGGAGTTTTATCTTTGTTACCGCTTTGGTGGGTGACAAGATTGGTGGACTCGTCCCCTGGAGAGGCATTCATATCTCAGGGTTGTTTGGCACCTCTCTGTGCTGGACATTTTCATGTACAGCATCCTGTATCATCCTCGTGATCAATCTGCAGTTAGGTCTGGCCAGCTTATTGTGGAGATGAGTAGCTGGGGCTCAGAGAGGTTGGGTGACTTGTTCAAAGCTGCACAGCTGGTAAGTTGTGTAGCAGGGGTCTGAACATGATTGGACCCTGTGGCTTTCTATGCTGCGCCCTGACTCACTGAGGGCTGTGGGCCGGGGGTGGCACGGGGTCATCTGCCTCTGCCCTTTCCTGTTACAGCCCTGGTTACAGCTTGGGTCCTGGAAATGCCCCAGGAGACCCTTGTCAGAGTGTTGACATCATCCCTCGGCTGGGGTGCAGCTGGCATCTGGATGGGGGTTGGTTGCTTAGCAACACAGATGCAGATTCTGCCCAGAGTGGAGGGAACTTCAAGGAGAAGAGCCCCAGGAGGGCCTTGGGAACCTGGGGCCTGTTCTGAGGTGGGGGGCCTGGGAACAGCTTTGTCCCTGGGCTGGCCTGGACAGGGAGAGCCCTCCTTAAGGTGGTGACTGAGCTTTAGAGGACAGAAAAGGAGAACCATGAGGCCTGGTTAATCATCGCGATATTGTTCTGATAACCACAGCGACCTTTCAGGAGCACCACCTGCGCCATGCCCAGCACTGCGCTAAGTGCCTTAATTCCAGCATCCTCCCTGAGCCCCTTGCTATAGGTTACTATTAGTGTCCTCTTTGCAAAGAAGGAAACCAGGGCTCCTAGAGGGTAATTGACTTGCCTACAGCCAGGAAGTGGAGCAGCTGGGACCTGAACCCCAGCTTCTTCTTTTTTTTTTTTCGGAACTGGAGTCTCACTCTGTCATCCAGGCTGGAATGCAGTGGCACGATCTCAGCTCACCGAAACCTCCACCTCCCGGGTTCAAGTGATTCTCCTGCCTCAGCCTCCTGAGTAGCCGGGATTACAGGTGCCCACCACCACGCCCAGCTAATTTTTGTATTTTTAGTAGAGACAGGGTTTCACCATGTTGCTCAGACTGGACTCGAACTCCTGACCTCATGATCCGCCTGCCTTGGCCTCCCGAAGTGCTGGGATTATAGGTGTGAGCCACTGTGCCCGGCTGAACCCCAGCTTCTTTAACATCCTGGATCACCTCAGATTGCAGCCCTGACTGGGCACCCGGTAGAGAGACTTCACCCTGTGCCTCCAAGGTCCTGTGTGATCTGTTCCGCTCTCTCTGTGGTTCTCTTTTGCCAGCATCAGGCATCATGTCCTTGCTTCATTTCCGTAAACACTCTGACCTCCTTCCAGCCACACGCAGGGTCTTTGCACTTGCTGGTTCCTCTGCTCAGGGTGCTCTTCCACCCCTCTCATCACGTAGTTTGCACTGACTCATCCTGGTCTCCAGTGGAACATCTTTTCATTCATTCATTTGTGGATCCAAACATAGTTACTGGCCAGCCACTGTGGCTCACATCTGTAATCCCAGCACTTTGGGAGGCTGAAGTGGGTGGATCACCTGAGGTCAGGAGTTCAAGACCAGCCTGGCCAACATGGTGAAATCCCATCTGTACTAAAAATACAAAAATTAGCCAGGTGTGGTGGCGTGTGTCTGTAATCCTAGCTACTCAGATGGCTGAGGTGCAAGAATCGCTTGAACCTGGGAGACAGAAGTTGCAGTGAGCCGAGGTCATGCCATGGCACTCCAGCCTGGGTGACAGAGCAAGACTCTGTTCCAGAAACAAAACAAAACAAAACAAAACAAAATCCCCACATAGTTGTGCCTCCCGATGCCAGGTAAATATTAGTAAATGAAGTATACACGATCCCAGATCTCTTGGCGCTTACACACTGGTGCCAGAGGCAGACACTGAATGATAAGTGAATGGACAAGCCAACATAAACACAGGTGCAAACTCCCTCTCCTCCTGGGAAACATTCCCTGACTCCCCTGCCCTTTGGCAAGGATAGATCCAGTCTCGCTTTTAGATATACTCATGGTCTTTTGCAGTAGTTAGCCCAACAATAACTAATCACTTAATTGTGTAATTATTTAATGCTGGTCTGCCCTCTTAGGCTGTGGGTTCTGTGAGGCCATCTGTGACTTGCTCACGGCTTTGTTCATAGCACCCATCATGGTTGCTCCTTCAGCACTGTTTAATAATAATAAAAGCACTTACACAGCACTTGTGAGGCACCAGTGCTTCCCGTGCAGCAGCTTATTAAATCTTCTCAACAATTCTATGAGGTCAGACTATTCTTTTTTTTTGAGACAGAGGATGAATATTCTTATTCATATTTTATCGATGAGGAAACTGAGGCACAGAGAGTTTAAGCAACTTGTCCAAGGTCACACAGCTGGTAATAGATGGAGCTAGATTTGTTTCTGTTTTTGAGATGGAGTCTCACTTTGTCACCCAGGCTGGAGTGTAGTGGTGCCATCTTGGCTCACTGCAAGCTCCGCCTCCCAGGTTCAAGCCATTCTACTGCCTCAGTCTCCTGAGTAGCTGGGACTACAGGCATCTGCCACCACACTCAGCTAATTTTTGTATTTTTAGTAAAGATGAGGTTTCACTATGTTGGCCAGGCTGGTCTCAAACTCCTGATCTCAGGTGATCACCTGCTTTGGTCTCTCAAAGTTCTAGGTTATAGGCGTGAGCCCCTGTGCCTGGCTGGAGCTAGATTTGAACTCATGGCTCCAGGGCCCATGTTTTCAATCAGTAGTCTCTGAATGAAAGTAAGGAAGGAAGGAAGGAAGGAAGGAAGTAGGGAAAGAAGGAAGGAGGGAAGGAAGAAAGGAAAGAAGGAAGGAGGAAGGGAAGAAGGGAGAGAGGAAGGGAGGAAGGGAGGAAGGAAGGAAGGGAGGAAGGAAGGAAGGGAGGAAGGGACGAAGGAAGGAGGAAGGGAAGAAGGGAGAGAGGAAGGGAGGAAGGGAGGGAGGAAGGAAGGGAGGGAGGGAGGAAGGGAGGAAGGAAGGGAGGGAGGAAGGGAAGAAGGAAGGAGGAAGGGAAGAAAGGAGAGAGGAAGGGAGGAAGGGAGGAAGGAAGGAAGGGAGGGAGGAAGGGAGGGAGGGAGGAAGGAAGGGAAGAAGGAAGGGAGGGAGGAAGGGAGGAAGGAAGGGAGGGAGGCAGGGAGGGAGGGAGGGAGGAAAGGGAATGGAAGGGAACTAGGTGTGGTAGCCTATCAGGTGATCGCATCTGTAGCCAGCCAGATTTTGAAGGAAGTTGCCATCTTTTTCAGAGCTGAGAGCCCAGCCTCCTGGGTCCTGCTTTCCCTCCTGCTGTGTGGCAACCAGGGTTATACGACAGCCTGGGGAAACTCTTAATAATAGAACATGCCACCCACCAGCTTGCTTTGCACCACAGGGAGGGAGCCAGGAGAAGGCAGATTTGAATGTGAGAGGGGCCTTTGGGATGGTCATTCTAATTTCTGCTTCTCAACTGGGAAAACGAGGATCTTGAAAATCTGATCTCACAGCTCCTGAATCCAGCCTAGAGTTCTAGAAAGTACTTGGTTACTCTGCGCCAATATTCGTAAGTGTGCATTCTCACAAATCTCTGAGCCAATGGGCTTTCTGGGGCCTTCTATGTTGCCATACCAAGGAAAGATTCCGGCTAGAGAACAGTTTTATGAAAGGTTGGGGCCAGAGCATGGAACCAATCCTGTTTTATACAAAAGAAGCCTGGTGATGTTGAGTATGTACCATGTGCCAGGCAGTGCACTAAGAATTCTACATAGACCCACACCTTCAACAGCCCTTCTTGTCTCTGTTGGACATAATTATGTTCTCTCTCTTGCTAATTGTGACCTTAGTCAAGTCCCTTCATTTTTCTAAACTTCCATTTCTGTTTGACATCAGAAAGATGAGAGGACTCGGTCAAAGTCACAGAGCTAGTAAGAAGGAAAGCCCAATGTGTCCATTCATAAACACTTCCTTAATGTATGAAGACCTATGACTCTTTGGGGGCAGGGAGTGGGAAGAGCTGATAAAGACTCTACCAGAACACGTGGTTTGTCTTGACAGATAACCTGGATCACTTAGTAATGGCTACCTGGTGGGTTGCATCCTGGATCTATGTGGAAAGAGAGCCGGGACTGATTAGTAATGTCTGCTGTGGGATCAGCCATGGGGAACTAAATATTTGCCATGCCTGGAATTGGAAATACCTGAGGGAAAAGAAGGAGGGAGAGACAACAAGTTAAAGTTCAGTGAAAACTCTTTGGTGGTGGCAGAGGTGCCCTGAGGAGGAAGGGGTGGACCGTGGCTCTGAAGATGTGTGTAGTGCTGCATCCACCCAAACTGGAGATCTCTGGAGACAGAACAGCAGGCTGGAGAGTGCACAGGCCCTGGATTAAATACAATTTTGGTTGATTTGTTTCTTTTTCTTTTTCTTTTTCTTTTTCTTTTTGAGACAGAGTCTCACTCTGCTGCCCAGGCTGGAGTGCAGTAGTGCAATCCCAGCTCACTATAGCTTCCATGCCCCAGGTTCACATGATTCTCCTGTCTCAGCCTCCTGAGTAGCTGGGATTACAGGTATGCGCCACTATACCAGGCTAATTTTTGTATTTTTCTTTTTCTTTTTCTTTTTTTTTTTTTTGAGACGGAGTCTCACTCTGTCACCCAGGCTGGAGTGCAGTGGTGCGATCTTGGCTCACTGCAACCTCCGAGCCTCCCAGGTTCAAGCGATTCTTCTGCCTCAGGCTTCAGAGTAGCTGGGATTACAGGCACTCACCATCATGCCAGCTCATTTTTGTAATTTTAGTAGAGATGGGGTTTCACCATATTGGTCAGGTTGGTCTTGAACTCCTGACCTCAAGTGATCTGCCCACCTTGGCTTCCCAAAATGCTGGGATTATGGGCATGAGATACCACATCTGGACTGTTTTTTTTTTTTTGTTTTTAGTGACAGGGTCTTACTCTGTCACCCAGGCCGGAGTGCAGTGGCAGTGATCATGGCTAACTTCAGCGTCGATTTCCTGGGCTCCAGTAATTCTCCTACCTCAGCCTCCTGAAGAGCTGGGACCACAGGTGTGTGCCGCCACACCCAGCTAATTTTTAATTTTTTTGTAGAGATGAGGTCTCACTATGTTGCCCAGGCTAGTCTTGAACTCCTGGGCTCAAACTATCCTCCCACCTCGGCATCCCAAAGTGCTGGGATTACAGGCATGAGCCATCCTTGCCCAGCCTGAAAGAAATTTTGAATTCAAATTCTGGCTCAGTCATTTATTTGACGTGTGACCTGGGGCGTATCATGTAACCTCTCTGAACCTCAGTTTCCTCTTTTGTAAAATGAGGAGGTTATTGGGATGATTGCTGAGTGCCTACTCTTGACATACGGAGCCCTGACTACCATATTCTGAGGGATGCAGTATTGTCGGCGCCACCACCTTGCAGGACCCCGCCGGGATGACGTTCGCCATATAGTCTGTATAAGTGGCGCCCCCTGGTGCACCAACGTGAATGGTGTTTCCTGGAATTGTGCAACTTTGCAGCCTGGATCTTGAAGCAGAGGCCCAGAGAGGTTAAACCCCTTGCCCAAGGTGCATCGCAGAGGTGGGATTTGAGATCAGGTCTGTCTGCCTCCACTGCCCAAGCCTATAATATGCCCTCCTGGCCACTGCCAATTTACCAAATCTGCAACAGTTGAGCATTGGTGGCTGCTTGAATGTTGGGGGACTGCTTCAGCTGTGTAACCTCCCCCACGTGGCTTTTCCCGCAGGGGTGTGCAGCAAAGGAGCTCACGCCGGCAGAAATCTCAAGCACACTCCCTTCAGTGCGGTGGGCATTCGGGCAGGGAGGGCTGGGCATAAAAAGCAGAACAGCGAGGAAGAGGCTTGCTGGGAGATTGCCCCTACTTGAAGCTAAATGTGGGAGGGGAAACGCTAAGAGAGAGGGGTGACAGCCCTCCCCTCCCGGAGCATTTTATTTCTTACATTTTCATTTTATTTTTTTATTTTTAAGACAAAGTCTCACTCTGTTGTCCAGGCTGGAGTGTAGTAGCACTGTCTCGGCTCACTGCAACCTCTGCCTCCCAGGTTCAAGTGATTCTCCTGCCTCAGCCTCCTGAGTAGCTGGGATTACAGGCGCACGCCACCATGCTCAGCTAATTTTTGTATTTCTTTTTTTTGAGATGGAGTCTCACTCTGCTGCTAGGCTGGAGTGCAATGGCACAGTCTTGGCTCACTGCAACCTCCACCTCCTGGGTTCAAGCGATTCTCCTGCCTCAGCCTCCCGAGTAGTTGGGACTACAGGTGAGTGCCACCATGCCCAGTGTATTTTTGTATTTTTAGTAGAGATGGGGTTTTACCATGTTGCCAGGATGGTCTCCATCTCTTGACCTCATGATCCACTGCCTTGGCCTCCCAAAGTGCTGGGATTACAGGTGTGAACCACTGCACCTGGCCTTAATTTTTGTATTTTTAGTAGAGATGGGATGTCACCATGTTGGCCAGGCTGGTCTTGAACTTCTGACCTCAAGTGATCCGCCCGCCTCGGCCTCCCAATGTATGGGGATTACAGGTATGAGCCACTCTGCTGCCCCCCTAGAGCATTTTCAATGAAAGGGAAAAGCCCAGGGGTCCTTGGCCAGAGTCAGAGAGGTAAAGGGAGCCGAGCAAACAATGTCGGGGGCAGGGGAGGTGTGCTCAGTTCTCAAAAGGACTGCTGGGTCTCCAGAGGTATCAGTTAGGGTCCCTTGGAGACAGTTACATGGAGTGAGTGTGTGGGCAGGATGGGGAGAGACAGCAGGGATGGGGAAGTACCTGGGACTGGCAAGTGCAGGGGTAGGATTGTTCTGGAGTCTGAGAGTGGAAGTCCATCAAAGAGGAGCTCCCCGACTGGAGCTCTCAATAGAGGAACCAGCTACCTGCATCTGACAGCACCGGGCAGCCTCCACAGCCTCATGGACTGAACGCCAGGAGATGGGATGACTCCACAGGGAAATTGGGGTGCTCTTACAAGAAGAAGGCAGGAAAAGCCAGCAGCGGGTCCTTACACAGCCCTTAACAGGGCTATGTTCTGTCCCTCCCCTCCCCTCCCCTTCCTCTCCCCTCCCCTTCCCCTCCCCTCCCCTC
>CAUYLG010021822.1:0-41633 GCA_963573385.1 Cacajao melanocephalus
CACTTTCTATATCCTTGCCATAGGTGAGTTCGTCTGTCCTATTGGCTTTACGACCACTTATGTATTACCATTTATATATTGTTAGTGCCCACATTTCTTTTCTTTCTTTTTTTTTTACCCACAAATGTGACATTTCTTTTGGGTTGGTTCCTTCCTTCTTTCCTTTCTTTTTTTTTCTTCTTTTCTTTTCTTTTTTTTTGAGACAGAGTCTCACTCTGTTGCCCAGACTGGAGTGCAATGGTGCGATCTCGGCTCACTGCAATCTCTGCCTCCTGAGTTCAAGCAGTTCTCTTACATCAGCCTCTCGAGTAGCTAGGATTACAGGTAGACACCATCACACCTGGCCATTTTTTTTTTTTTTTTTGTAATTTTAGTAGAGGCGGTGTTTCACCATATTGACTAGGCTGGTTTCGACCTCCTGACCTCAGGAGATCAGCCCACCTCAGCCTCCCAAAGTGCTGGGATTACAGGTGTGAGCCACGATACCCGGCCTCTTTTTTTTTTTTTTTTTTTTTTTTGAGATGGGGGTCTTACTGTATTGCCCAGGCTGGAGTGTAGTGTGCACTTGCAGTTCACTGCAGCCTTGACCTCCCTGATCCCAAGCCATCTGTCAGCCTCCCGAGTAGCTTTTTTTTTGTCAGCCTCCCGAGTAGCTGTGATTACAGGAGCGTGCCACCACGCCCAGCTGAGGTGCCCGCATTTCTTTCTCCACCTCACCCTTTTCAGACTTTGGTCTCGTATATACAATACATCTTCATGTATATGTCTCATAAACATCCCTAATGTAACACGTTGTGAGTGAAACACCTGATTTCACCACCAAACTGTTTCTTCCCTCTTTTACTTGCTGATTCCTCTGTTCACCCAGGTGCTGAAACCAGACAACCTGGCTTCCACCCACTGAATGTGGAAAGTGGGGCAAGGTACCAAGAGTCACCTTTGATCCCTCTCTCTTAGTCACTTTTCACCTCTGTACTTTCCCTCCAGAATAGTTTCTTGTCAGCAGGCATAATTGATTCTACTAATTCTTTCTCCAGTAAATTACCTCTAATTTGACTACTTTGTCTCCAGTCCTTATCATGATTCTGTAACAGCAGCCTCCTATGTAGCTGTAGTCTCCTAACCCATGTCCTTATTTCTTATCTTGCCTCTTTTCCATTCATTCAACTCATAGTGACCAGAGTGATCTTTTAACAATACAAATCATATGCATGTCTCTCCCTCAGGTTTTAATAATACAAACCATATGCTCACTCCAACTTTAATACTGACATGATTCTTTACTGAATCTGGAATTAAATCCATGTTCTTTCTCTTCATCTTTCACTATTTTCTTTTCACCTTGCCTTCTCCATTGCAATTTTTCTGACATCACTAATTAAAATTCAATGTTAAAGTCAAATGCATATGGGTTAAAACACCCAAGTTTCTAAAAACTTTAACAGACTTGATTTTCTCTCTCCATCCCGTCCCCTTTTCCTGTTACTCTTCTTCATTTAATAAAATCCAAAACCAAATTACAGTTAGCCCCATCCCAGCTTCTTGAGTCTGATTGCATCACACATTTCTCAGACTTCCTAGAGAGCTGTTTTGGTTGTTTCATTAGCATTTAGAGGCGTTTCTTTAAAATTACAGAAGGTTTTACTCTTGTATATCTTTAGTACACTACTGTTAGCACTGGAAAATGGGTTAGAGCTTTACTCTTGTTTTTGCGGGCACTTCATCATCCTGGTTCTCTGTCCCTTCCTTTTTTTTTTTTTCCAGAGTCTCACTCTGTCGCCCAGGCTGGAATGCAGTGGCATGATCCTGGCTCACTGCTACCTCTGCCTCCCAGGTTCAAGTGATTCTCCTGCCTCAGCCTCCAGAGTAGCTGGGATTAGAGGTGCATACCACCACTTCCAGCTAATTTTTGTGTTTTTGGTAGAGACAGGGTTTCATCATGTTGGCCAGGCTGGTCTCAAACTCCTGACCTCAAGTGATCTGCCGCCTCATCCTCCCAAAGTGCTGGGATTATAGGTGTGAGCCACCATGCCCGGCCGGTTCTCTGTCCTTTCCTATGCTGAGTTTTCTGCCTCATTATTGAGTTTTCTTTATCTTGTCTCTAGCTGCCCCATGGTTCCATTTTCAACCTCTGTTCTTAGTTTTCCACTTAATCAGTCACTGAGCTTGTCTGTTCCTTTGATTTAAATTTTCACCTTTATGGGAAAACTCTGGAATCTCGACTGTTTAATTTAGCCCCTTGTTTCCAGTTCTATTTTGAGTCTTTTTCTCCCTTGGAGTTACCTCACATTCCATTGTTGCCACTATAGTTCATAAACTTCCTTGACTCACTTCTCTGTCTGATTATTTCATTTTTACTGACAGTATCATCATTCTCCCAACCTGGAAACATTAGTAATCTTTGCTGTCTTTCATTTCTGTTATATCTAATGTAATACAAAAAAATCCCTTTGTTTCTTACCTTCTGGTATCTCAGTCTTCTTTTTCTTCCATTCTTCCACTGCGATCAGCCTAGTATTACCGTCATAACTCTTCATGCTTGGTTCTGATGACATTGTTTTTGGCTAATATGATTGCCTCCTTTCAAGCCCCCTAAAACACTTCTTGTTATGTTTGCTCCTGTCCAACATTTGTATTGTCAGCCATGTGAAACCCAGATTACTCTGCAGTTTGTAAAGTCCTTTATGGCCAGGTATGTCCTAATTCTTCCCTGTTATTTCCCACTATTTCCAGTCATCTATCTTCCATGCCCTAGACATGCATATCTTCTCGTAATTTCTCCTGCGATGTGCTCACTCTCACCTCCATGCTGTTCCTGCCTAAAATATCTTCCTACCTTTTCTTTGTTTATTCCTTGTTCTATTAATGCTTCCTTTTGGTCCTATCACTAGCTGAAAGCAGTTCAACCTAACTGGCTTTCTTCTTGACCCTAGGCTGTGCTGGTGATAATACAGGTTTGAACTCTCAGACTCATCAAGTCGCATGCAAGTTCAACAAATGTCAGGTGTTCCAGAACAAAATGAAATAACCAAACCTCTGTGTCATTACATTTTCCTGAACAGTAAATTAATTCCAAACGAAGAAGGTTGAAGTCTTGAAGTAAGCCAGCTTTAGTGTAAAGGAGAAGGTTGGAAGGGTAGAGAAGACTTTGAATCATCTTTTGAGGAAATTAACACTAATGTAATGAGGTCCTCTATTTTATTTCTTTGTGGAGGAGATCTGTTCTTGTTGCCTAGGCTGGAGTGCAATGGCGTGATCTCAGCTCACTGCAACCTCTGCCTCCTGGGTTCAAGCGATTCTCCTGCCTCAGCTTCCCTAGTAGTTGGGATTACAGGCGCCTGGTCACCATGCCCGGCTAATTTTTGTATTTTTAGTAGAGATGGAGTTTTGCCATGTCGACCAGGATGGTCTCGAACTCCTGACCTCAGGTGATCCACCTGCCTCAGCCTCCCACAGTGCTAGGATGACAGGTGTGAGCCACTGTGCCCAGCCTAAGGGGCCTTCTAAATATTAACAGAAATAACAGGCCAGGTGGAGAATCTTTCTAACCCTTGGTAGTTGCATTTTGCTTGGTACAAAGAGAAGATAGATGACAGAATGTTTGTCTGCCTCAATCTATGTTGAAGAGTCTATTAGGAAGATTAACCCTTCCAGATGGTTCCTCCAATGTATGTTGTAGGTGTTAGATGAAAACAAAAATGATCAGTAGTGATAAGCCAGCTCTCATTAGTCTTTACCAGAGGTAGGATGTGTACAGGTGCCAGATTGTGGAGGTCTGAAGCTCAGCAGGACCCCATTTTCAGCTGTGTGATGGTGGGCAAGTTGCTAAATATCTTTGGCTCAGTTTTTTATATGTAAAAATAAGGTTGGTAATACCTACCTCACTGCATTGTAGAGAGGGTTAAAGGAGTTAATACGTGTACACTGCCTAGAATAGTGACTGCCACTGAGTAAATGCTTACTAAGTTTTTACTATTATTATGTATACATGATAAGACTGGGAAAGGATGACTCATTCAAGATTTTCAGAAAGAACTATTTATTGTGAAGCAGGAAATAGCTCTTTAGAATGTGTATCTTTTTCTCATACCTGACCTGTCTTCAGTGACTGTTACTTACTTTGGATTATTCATTCATTAACAAATGTTATTTTGGCAAGATCCTAAAAGAGTATATTGTCTGTAGGAGATCATGATATTTTCCATAGAGGATAGATTCTGAAAAATTGTGGCAGAGTTGTGTGAATGAGGTTCTTCTGGCCCATCTGGGTCTATGAACAATCTATACATAAGACATCTGGTTTTATCATAAATTTGAAACATACGCATTTTTGTGTGTACTCTCCATTCCCAAAGAGAGCCTGGTGCGTGTTTTTACAGATTTATGTAATAAGAGAGTTTCTGGAATCTAGATGAATATGATTCAGAGTGGTCTCTCTTGAACTTGCCCCATTTGGTTTTTTTCAAAGAAATGTTGTCATCTGCATGCTGTGCTTGTCTTTGGACTTCAGGGTAGGGTAAGAAATGGCTCAGAAGCTATGGCTTGGTCAACTTTGTAATATCAGGGTGCATTAATGGTACTAGCAAGAAATGTAAATTTATCAAAATTTCGGAATTAGGCATTTTCTCTTTTCATTAGGATGCTTTAATTTTTTATTTAATTAATTTATTAATTTTGGTAGAGACAGGGTCTTTCTGTGTTGATCTTCCCACCTCAGCCTCCCAAAGTGCTGGAATTACAGGCGTGAGCTGTTGTGCCCAGCACTTTTTTTTTTAATCTGTCAATAAAGGCTTGTCTTTATGATCCTGTGGAAGTAGATTAGATGTCAATAGAGTCTTCAGATAATTTGCTTGTTTTATACTGGAAATTCCTATTAAAATTACACGGTTGGATGAAGCCATTTTGTTATTGTTACCATGAAGTATTTTTTAATAATATGAATATGTTCTTTCTAGAGATAGCTCCTTACCTCTTTAGCAGACAGGATAATCAACCACCACATTATCAGAGGACAAGTCAGTTTTTTTTTTTTTTTAAGTATGGAAAGGTTTTGAATGCAAAGTATGATTGTGGAATACTGTGTGCTTTGGGGCTTGGAGGTAGGCTGTAAGTAGGGAGGTGGGAGGCTGGACGTAGGGGCTCACACTTGTAATCCTAGCACTTTGGGAGGTACAGGCGGTAGGATCCCTTGAACCCAGGAGTTCAAGACCAACTTGGGTAACATAGTGAGATACTATCTTTAAAAAAAACTGCAAAAATTAGCTTTTTTTGTGGTGCTTGCTTGTAGTCCCAGCCACTTGGGAGTCTGAAGTGAGAGGATTGCTTCAGCCAGGGAGGTCGAGGCTACAGTGTGCTGTGACTGTCCATGCCACTGCACTCTAGCCTGGGTGACCTTGTCTCAAAAAAAGTGAGACCTTGTCTCAAAAAAAGTGAGGGGTGGTGTGGAGGTAGGAGATGAGGAGGACAAAAATCACTTTATTCTCTACAGTCCTACTGCCACATTTAAAAATCCAAATGGAGAGGAAGTATTTCATTTTGGTGTAAAATTATGCCTTCTGGTTCTTGGTAGTAAAGTTATTTGTACACGTTAACCATTGACCCAGAATAATGAAACTCAGTATCTTGCAGCCTCGGTTCTCTTACAGGTAAAATGGTAGTATTAACATGTATTATGCAGGAGTTTTATAAGATTTCAATGAGAGAACATAATGAAGGACCTAAGCTGGAGTATTGTACTTCCTTGTCAAGTGCTTTTTTCTTTACTGTCTCTCAACTTGGTCCATGAAATTTAGATACTTTAGTTGCATTTTTTTGCTGTTATGAATATGTGCAAATCTTGCCTCCCACTGGACTGTCCTTTTTTTTGAGGGTAGATCCATTGTTTTCATTCTTTACAATATATGCTCTTATGATATCTTGTACCTTTTTGTAACGTAAAATGTTTTAACTTTTATATTTATTTATATGACTATTTAATTAGGGTTTGTCTCCATTTTGTCTGTCAGCTTCATGAAGGCTAGGATCATGAAGTTTGGTTCTGCTTAATAATGTATATTTATAGCCTAGACTAGTGCCTGGAATGTAAAAAGTATTCTGTAAATATTCGTGGAATGAATGAATGAATGAATGATTATTGAATTAAATATGTTTGATTCTAAACAAATTCGTGTTGTGGGAAGGTTGAAACCACCTATCATATCCCTTCCAGACTTAGCCTGAACCCTTCTAGGAGGCAATTAAAAGTTTGCAAAATTTTAGTTAAGACCTTAGGTCTTTAAATAACAGAATGTATGGGGGAAAAAGGTTTAGAAGTACTTTGAAGTGCTTTAGTATTGTATGTTATTTTAGTGGGAGATTAATACTGTTTGTTTTGAATGTTGTAAAGAACTCTAAGTGTAAATTACTATTATTAATTTTAGTATGTGTAAGTATTAATATCTGTGAGTGTGATATTAATTAAAAATTTTGACTCTAAGGACAAAGGTGTCAAACATTGCTTATTTCTTTTCTTTGTACACTTTGTATAAACCTGATTATGTCAGAGGAAGTTGATGTGTGAGACCTGAGTGTGTCCTCATTTTGGCAGTGCTCATCTAGATCATTGCACTCTTCATAAATTCTTGCTTCTCTGTTCCAAATGCTCTGTTTATCATTCATTCTTCATCCAAATGCTAACTTTCTTCACCCTTCAGGATTTTGACGTGTTACTGATGCATGTCCTTACAGCTGAGTTGTTTCACCTATTGAGTCAGCATCTTACCTTTCTGCTAATCAAGTTACAACTTTATTTTGAAGTTATCTCAATGGGTATTACATTAGTAGGTCAAGCTCAATATTATTTTCTTCAACTATGCTTTACACAACCAGACATACAAAAAAGGGAGGGGAGATCTGTATGTATCAACAATTTGTATTGTTCATTTTGGGGAAAAACTGGCATTGTGTTTCACATAGTACCTAGAATATGGAAAATGTTCAATAAACATTCTTGTTTTATCTCATGAAACACTTGAGCTATCACTGTGACAGAGCTACTATTTTTAGGCTCATTTTGTAAAAGATACTAAGGCTCAACTGTGCTTTTTAGCAACAACATTAATTTAGCAGCTAAAGTTTATTGCGCACCAGATGTATTCCAGCTATTCTTCTATGTGTTTTTATGTACTCACTTAATTTGTATGTAAACTCTGTGGGGTAGGTGCTGTTATTTTTGTCTCATTTACAGGTAAGGAAACTAAGGGCCAGAGACTCACCTAAGCTTTCCCAGCTAGGAAATGGCAAAGCTGACTTTGGACTTCAGGCATCTAACTCTGTAGCCCATCATCTTAGCTGTCACACTACACTGTCCAAAATTGCCCAGCTGGAGCCTGACTAGAACCTAGGACCCAGATTTCAAAGTCTGGGTGTGCATGACCCCAAGGACAACCTCAGCCATCTGCAAGAATGCAGAATGGACTTAATTTTTTTTTCAAGTTCCCAGTTATGCTGAAAGAAATCAGATTCACTTGACATCTTAAACGTTTCTGTGATGTTTTTCCAGAATTATAACTGACAGACTTTTGAGATAGTGGACCTAGTTGCCAAGTTTAGTTTTAACTTTATTATACTTATTAAGGCCAACTCTTATTTCTCATATGTGGTCTGGCTCCTTAAGTGGAAAATAGAGTTCTGTAATATGTTTTCTGAAAGAGAAAGTCATTTTCAGTATAATCTGAAGAGAAAATGTTTGTACTACCCAGTGGCATGTTTAGCTAAACTCTGGGTTACAATATTAGACATAGAATGCTGAATTATATCAAGATTCAGAAAAAGGTTGTGCTTAGAATTGCATCGTAAGCATGCATATCTTTAGGTTTAAGTGACTGTCTTATCCTTGGAGCAGATGTTTTGTGGCTAGGAAATCAGTAGCATAGAAGGAATGTGTTGGAAATAGTGTTTTAAAATACTTTTCTGTTCTGAAAGTGTTAAGCTTCCCAGACACGTTCACTGTCCTTTTTAAACTCTCTGCGTTGCTGTTCTCCAAGTTTTGATTTTGGAGTCATATACTCACAACTGTATATACCTGTATACACACATACATAAGCACATACTTGTAAGTTTCTTCATCTTGATTGTTTCATGCCTGAATAAAGCTGCTTTTATACATACTAGGAAATAAAGCTTTGAAATTGATTTCATTTCTCTTGGTATGGTATTTCAAATTTGAATTTTGGATTTTCTCAACTCTTCTATGTGGGCTTACATTTGTATTTAACTGTATTAAATGAGTAGTATCCTTTGTGTGAAGCATGGGAGTGCTCCACAATTAGGGAACTGTGTACTACATGGCATCCCTGGATTTTACTGCCGAGATTATGACTTTAATTATAAATGTACACTCTTTATGACTCTTGGGATTAGAGGCTGTTCCACTGTACTCAGTGCTGTGTCAATCTCAGGAGCTTAAGGTCTCATACTTTAAAACTCCCAGCAGAGGTTCAAAAATAGCATCTCTAAGCTGGCATTGCAACATGGGATCATTGGATTGACGCTTGGTGTTTTTTTTTTTTTGTATTTTTTTTAAGTTTCATGATGTTTTTGATCAACTATAAATTATGAATTAACAGATAGTGGGCTGTTAAAATAGCTGCAGGTTCATTTTATTTTGAAATAATTGGTGTTGATGTTAATCCTCAAAACAAATGGAAAGTAGATAGGCCATTTTATCCCCTGTAGAAGTAATCTCTTGGGGAAGGACCCTCAATTAACTGAAATGCTTGAAAATAATGTGTCCTTTTATTGCCATTTTTTTTTTTTTGGCAGGGAGAGGGAGTCGGTTGAATGTTACGTGATTGCTGAAAAGCTTTAATTCCATTAACTTATTTCCTTACCTTATAAGCATGGCATAAATAAAAATAATCTTTTTCTTGAAGATTTTTGTTTCTCATAATTCTGAACCTGACTGAAAATTGGACTTCAATGATGCTGACTCTCAGGCACATCCTGGAAGTTTGTTCCATAATTCCTTTTTATCAGATTATGATTTTACGATTTGCTCCTTGTCTTAAAAACCAGCTGCAGAAGAGAAGTTATGGTTATTTGAGAGTTCTAAATAAATTTGTTTATTTCAAGTTTGATATTACTAGAATAAAACTCTAGCAAAAAATTAATGTTTTAAAAAAAATTTTTTTTTTGAGACAAGGTCTTATTGTGTCACCTAGGCTGGAGCACAATGGCACAATCATGGCTCACTGCAGGCTCTGCCTCCTGGGCTCAAGTCCTCCCACCTCAGCGTCTTAAGTAGCTGAGACTACAGGAGCATGCCTGGCTAATTTTTTGTTTGTTTGTTGTTTTTTTTGTTTTGTTTTGTTTTTGGTAGAGATGGGGTTTTACCATGTTGTCCAAGCTGGTCTTGAACTCCTGGACTGAAGCAATCTTCCTGCCTCAGCCTTCCAAAGTGCTGGGGTTACAGGCGTGAGCCACCATGCCTGGTCAAAAATTTAATGTTTTTAGAAACACTTCAGAATAAATTTTAAAAAATTGTTTAAAAATAATTTTGAAGATGTGCCAAAAATAGCAAATATAAGTATTTCTGCACAAAAGATAGTTTTAATAAGTTATGTAATAGGAAATTGATTCCATACAGTATTTATAGATACTTGATAAATATTTGTCAAATGAATGATGACTTTTTTTGTGAAAAGCGCTTTCCACCCTAGAAATAAGTTTTGGTTTAAACTTTACTCAACCTTGTGAAGTATATTATCCTCCCCTCCCCTCCTCCCCTCCCCTCCTCTCCCCTCTCAAGACAGAGTCTGACTGTCACCCAGGTGGAATGCAGTGACATAATTTCAGCTCACTGCACCCTCCACTTCCCAGGTTCAAGTGATTCCCCTGCCTTAGCCTCCTGAGTGGATGGAACTACAGTTGCATGCCACCACGCCTGGCTAGTTTTTATATTTGTAGTAAAGATGGGGTTTTGCTACGTTGACCAGGCTGGTCTCGATCTCCTAACCTCAGGTCATCTGCCCCCGCTTGGCCGTCCAAAGTGCTGGGATTACAGGTGAGAGCCACCTGGGATTACAGGTGAGAGCCTGGTAAGGCTGAAGTATATTTTCTTAATTTTACATATAAGGAAAGTAATGCTCAGAGAAGTAAGTCCCTTGTCCATTGTCTGTAATAGTAAAAGTGTGATTCTAATTCAGAACCAGATTCCAGGCCAAAGTCCTCACCATGTCTCATAAGACCCAAGGTGATCTTCTGCAGCCGCTGTCCTTTCTTCTTCTGTCCTCCTCTTCCCCACTTTCCAGCTCCAGCGACATTCACTTCTTTGCTGATCATCAGATTCACCAGCATGTGCCTTCTTCTTGCCAGAGTACCTTGCACTTGCCATCTCTCTCCTTGGGATACTGTCCCCCAGATAGCCTCGGCTGACTACTGCACTTCCTTACAAGTATTTGCTCAAATGTCATCTTCCAGGTGGACACTCTGTTTAACATCTTACCCTTCAGCTGGGCACAGTGGCTCACTCCTGTAATCCCAGCACTTTGGGTGGCCGAGGCGGGCAGATCATCTGAGGTCAGGAGTTCAAGAACAGCCTGGCCATCATGGAGAAACCCCATCTCTACTGAAAATACAAAATTAGCCGGGTGTCTTGTGACATGCCTGTAATCCTAGCTACTCAGGAGGCTGAGGCAGGAGAATCACTTGAACCTGGGAGGTGGAGGTTGCAGTGAGCCGAGATCACACCATTGTACTCCAGCCTGGGCGGCAGAGCCGAACTCCAACTCAAGAAAACCCCCAAAAACCAAACAAACAAAAAAAACCATTGTATCCTTCAACCTCAGCGTGCCTAGTCCCCCTTGCCCTGCACACTGTGATTCCCCATAGCATATACCATATAACATGCTTGTTATTTTTAGTTGCTATTATTTGTCTCTTCCTGCTAGAATGTAAAGTGCAGGATTTTTGTCTCCTCTTCATTGTGGTATCCTAGTAGTCCCTGGCTGTTGGTGGGTGTTCAGTGAATATTTGGCGAATCAGTGAATGACAGAGTGAGTGAATGAATAGAGGCGCCCATGCCCTTTGCACTAGACCTTCCCATTTTTCATTTATAAATGATAAATGACAAAATTTTCAGGTTATTTTGCTATGGAGGGCATTTCCAAATTATACTACTTACGTTGTATAATCTTCATTTTGAATTTTTTCCCTATTTTTTTCTTATCCTTGAATATAAATCATTGTTTATTTTAAAAAGTCAATTAGATTTTTAAATACATTGTTAAAAAAATAAAGCATTACCTTACTGAATATTAATAGGGGAACATAGTTCAGGGAACTAAGGAACTGTGCATTTTTTAAGTTAGGTTCTTTCAGATAAGCTGGCTCTTTTCAATCCTTATATTCATAAATACTGGGTTCTTAAAACCATCTTAGTTTTAAAATTTACATTTCTTGATGACTTGATATTAACATACTAGGAAAAATTTATTTTATTAAATACATTATATCAAGCCTTTTCTTTTATTTTTTAGTCTAATTTTATTTCTAGAAGAATGAAGTTCTAATTTAAAAATGAAAACATGGGGAAGTAAGATGTAATATGTAGAATTTACTTAACTAACATTACGTACCTACTATATTCTAAAACTCTTGCTACAAACAGTTTATTAAAAGGTGCGAGGCAGGTGTAGTGCTGGTTAAAAAAAAATTGCAATATAATGTAGCAAATGCTCAAATGGAGGTATGTGCAGAGTTTCATGGGAATTTTATGTTTAGAATTTTTAAGGAGTAACATGGCTGCTGTTTCTTTACAATTGCAGAATGTATGATTTCTCAGCTTTTAGGATGATCTAAATGCAATTGGAATCAGTATTGTCATTACAGCTAGAATTCTGTTGTCCATGCTGCTAGAAAAACGTTGGAACAAAGGAGTAATGTGGCTCAGAGATCCCCAAATACAGGCCTGTGGAAAAGATGTTGCGAGTACTGGGAAAAGTAATGCCAGTACTGTGAAAAATAAGGAGAAGAGAAAAGAAGGTCAAAGGAGAGAATACACAGCTCTATGTGTGTATGTGTGCACATGCATGTGTGTGTGTGCGTTTGTGTGTATGTGTATGTGTATGTATGAGGGGGGAGTTGCCAACCCTCCTTTTTATTTTTATCTTTTTGAGACAGGGTCTCACTCTATTGTCTAGGGTGGAGTACAGTAGCATGCTCATGGCTCACTGCAGCGTGCGCTCAAGTGATCTCCCACCTTATCCTCCCAGGTACCTGGGATTACAGGCACAAGCCACCAAGCCCAGCTATTTCTAAGAAAAATTTGTAGAGATGGGACCTCTCTGTGTTGCCTAGGCTAGTCTCAAATACCTGACTTTAAGTGATCCTCCCACCTTGGGCTCCCAAAGTGCTGGGATTTTGGGTGGGAGCCAACATGCCCAGCACCAACCTTCCTTTTTTTTTTTTCTTTTCTTTCTTTTTTTTTTTTGAGACAGAGTCTCGCTCTGTCGCCAGGATGGAGTGCAGTGGCGCATTCTTGGCTCACTGCAACCTCTGACTCCCTGGTTCAAGTGATTCTCCTGCCTCAGCCTCCTAAGTAGCTGGGATTATAGGCACGCATCACCACACCCAGCTAATTTTTGTATTTTTAGTAGAGACGGGGTTTCACCATGTTGGCCAGGATAGTCTCGATCTCCTGACCTCGTCATCCATCTGCCTCAGCCTCCCAAAGTGCTGGGATACAGGTGTGAGCCACCGTGCCTGGCCCACCAACCCTCCTTTTTAAAGGAAGGATAGTCTTTTATTCTATGATCGTTGTTTGTCTTCTTTTGTTATTATAAAGGTGCTTTATTTTTATGAAATTATAGTGAAAATAAATGGTGGCTATTTTTTAATGCCTTTACCTGAAAAAAATTGGCAGACTGCTTTTTTTTTTTTTGTCATTTTACTGGTACATAAAATTCTTGAAAGAAGGATCCATTGGCATGCATGCGATAGAATACTGTGTAATTCTTGCATTAAATATAATTCTTGCAAAAAATACTGTGTAAGTCTTTTTTAGTATAACCTGTCAAGCTTCAGGATTCCTCATATTCAAAAGGCCCCAGTTCTTACACTGCCCTGGAAATAAGCCCTTAGGAAATGAATTAATAATAAAGACATTGACTTTGTCAGAACCTTTGGTGGCATCTGTCCTGTGGTGAGTTTGGTGGCAGGAAAATAATTATGCCTCTAATTAGGGGTTGATCAGTTTTAAAACATTTTTTCATGTGTTGACAAGTTTCAGTAACCACCTTAGCATTAGAAGATAAAGCATGAGGGATAACAAATGCAGTGTTGGAAACAAGTCATTTATCACTGTGTGCGTGTGTGTATGTGTGCATGTGAGTGTATTTTCTATTTCTTCCGATTAGATCATAGTGTCAAAATAACATGGAAGCCCTGAATCATGTAATTTTGCTGCTTGAAGCCATACTAGTCTGCACTAGTGGTAATGACCTTTGGTTTTTATTTATAAACTGGAGAGCATATTGTTAGCTTTTGGGAAAGGGAAATTCGAGCGCTTCATGAGACAATAACTATGTGTTGATTGTCTAATTTGGGAAGAATCATTAATATTATTATCTAAAACTTAAACTTACATGCCTATACTTGTTCAATAGCTTACGGCTGATTTTATATTGTTTTAAGTTTTAAAATGTGAATATTTGTATTTAATAGAAAGTCAAAAATTTTTTTGTTTACTTTTAGTTTGCAACTTTTCTTAAATAATCATAACAATGGAAGTATATCTACAACTCTAATGAGGGTTAGTTGCTGTTATTTAGCACGATCACCATCATTATTATCGTTGCTGTTGGTATGTCCCTTCCTTCCCAGCAGTAAGACTGTTGAGGCAATAAGACAGACTACTGGGGTTCAGATACTAGCTGCAGCCCTTCCTAGTATGTGATATTGGACAAATGACAGCCTTTCTGGGTGTCAGCTTCCTCTTTTGAAAAACTGGGATATTAATAGTGATCACACCTAAGGTTTTCTGAGGATTAAAAGGGATAATGTGTGCTTTATAGTAGTAAGTGTTCATGATCATCATTGTCTCTGTTCTTTTTACCTGGAAATTTCAGTCTCTACCCACACCTTGCTCTCATCCTTTTGACATCATTCTATCTGTGCTAGTCATTCTGTGACTCATGTTTTGAACCTTTAAAAAACGTATACGCTAATAGCAAAGTGTTTTTCAAGCTTCCTAATAGATTGGCAAGATTTCTAAAATCAGCCAACTCCGTGTTCACTTATAGCCAAGGCCAAGAAAGAACGCTTTCACCGTTGTAAATGTTTCCAGGGACCTTCCTAAGCTTGGAAATGAAAAGTTTTCACTGCTAGCTTTAAATAATAGAGGGAAAGAATTTCAAAGGAAGAGGGGATGAAAGAAGGATTTTAAAGTGCTTACTTTCAAAACAGTGGTTTTTAACCATAGGCACACGTTGAAATCACTGGAGTCACTTTTATAAAGTGCAAATGCTTAGCAGTGAAATATCACATCACCACCACCACCACCATCACCGTCATCATGAACAACAAACATCTTTGAACTCATTTCTTTGAATGCAGTAATAAAGTAATTAGAATGTTCAAGTATTTAATGCTTATTTTAGTTGACAGATTGGTTCTAGGTTAGTTTCTTCTTTGCTTATGTGCATTGAAATATCCTGTGTAATCAACATGTTATATTTGGCTTCAGTTCATAGGATATGAAGTCTAAGTTTATTATTTGATTCATTATAAAGGCTTATAATTGTCTCCTTGTTTTGAGGAAATATTATTGGTTGAATCTGTGATTTATTGGTGTCAAAAGCAATTCCTAATGGAAGCTTAGTTCTACTAATAAAATAGAATTCTTTTTAGGTTTCCTGAAATATAAGCTACAAAAAGGTAGAGGTAAAATCGATGGCAATGATTTGGACAGACCACATGGGCAGGCAGTTAGGCATTTTATCACATATGCTAGTTTATCTAGCTTCAGTTTATCATGGCTCAATCTACTTAATATTTTATTAACTAAGCATCTCCTCTGTAAATATAGACTCATATGTCTTATACAAGTAAAATTCTCAGTAATTTTCTTGAAGTTTATGGAGAGTTGCCTATGAAGAACACAGCATACATGGATGAGGATTTGTACACCTTAACAGAAAGTTCTTTTTTTTTTTTTTCCAAGATGGTATTTCACCACGTTGGCCAGGATGGTCTCGATCTCCTGACCTCGTGATCCATCCACCTTGGCCTCCCAAAGTGCTGGGATTATAGGTGTGAGCCACCGTGCCTGGCTTTTTTTTTTTTTAAACCTTAAGAGAAAGTTCTAAGGAATCAGAGGCCACACTTACTATTCTCATTTTGTGCTGGTCCTGTTATTTTTTCTGAAAGCTGGAGAGATAGAAGTAAAAGGGCTAAGTAAGTAATACCTTAGGACATTTTCAGGTAAAAAGAACTGTTAATTTAGAATAATTTTATTTTAGATCTTTTGAATGGAAATATAAACATAATTTATAGATATTCATTGAATGATATTACAAATATTGTTCATTAAGAGCTCAAGTAATGTTATAGTTTAGCTTCCAATGCAAACATATGAGCATTTTATAGAAATACTTATTCACTATAGTTCCACATACATTTCAATAGTTTATGTGTAAATAAGTTACCAGTCCACATTTTCTTTATTAATTTATTTTTTTAAACCAATTTACCTTTTTTAAATAATAAGATGGGTAACAAACAAAATGATGTGGGCCTCCTCTATTTACGTGGCTGGCATATTTGCAAATGTGAATTTAACATTCTGATTTTTAACAACTTTTGTTGATTGGAGTCCCAGAGTACCAAACCCAAGAGACTGGGCACATATTTTATTTCTTCTTCCTTTGTTACTTTTTGCTTTGCAAAGTGCTGAATGAGCCAGGCCTGAAGAAAATGTGGGGTGATATTGGATCCATGATTCTGTGCCCCAAACATTAGATAGGGTGGAATGAAGTGGACTAGTAGGGAAGTGGACTAGTAGGGAAGAATGAGCTGCTTCTGCAAATAACACCCCCTTTTAAATCATGATTAGGGTGAGGGATGTGCCCCCCAGCAAAAGCTATATAAAGACATATGGGGAAAATGGGTAGTGCTAAAATGTAAAGAGAAGTACAGTACAGTGAGAAATAGTTTAGCTGGTCATTGCATTCTTTTCTTGGTGGAGAAGCATTTTCTGGAAACCAACTTAATTTTAAGAATTCTTCCAGAGCAGTGGAATCTGACCTTATGGGATCTTATCAAGCTGTGATAATGGGATCAATTATTATTCTCTCTTTTGAACACATACTGACATTGGATGGAGTAGTCATTGTGCCAGTGACCTTCATGGTATTACATAACCACTTATTGATTGTTCATTATTTATGGCTGTGCTTCTGTGGGATCCCTTTCCTGGGAGCAGGGATGGCCTCTGCTGGCTAGAGGTTTTCACTGGAAGATAGACGACAGAAGCATCCACAACTTGGTCTGCTTTGGGATTCTAAGATGACCTTTAATTTTCCTAATTCACATTTATTTTTTAACAACTATAATTTGTTTTTCTCTTCAATCTTGAATTCTGAAGTTTTTAGATTTCCAGGTGACTTGGATTTTGGAGGTGGGTAGTAGCTTTGAGTTGTTAAAATCTAGTGTTACTGTATGTGTGGTCAGAATTAATTGCCTGTATGGTATGTTTTTGTTCTTTATGAGATTCTCTTTATGGGTTAGTAAGCGATCCTTTTAATAAATGTTTCCTTAAAAAGAATATTTGAATCTACTTCGGGGACTGGTTACATAGACACTAAACTTTTCTTATGTAGTGGAAACCTTCTGGACTACCTAGAGATTGTTCCTTCTCTGATATCTGGCCTGTCCTGCCTTCTCACATTCTACCTTTTCACATCCCCCTGGGACTAAGTCGATGAGGGAGGAGGTTGGGAGCAGTATTACCTATGTGGGACAGTCTGAGGGCCAAACATTACAGGAAGAACCTCTTGTTTGGACTGGTCATCCTTCAACATGTATAATATTTTTCCAAAATTGTTACCATAAAGGAATTGTCTCTTTAAGAACCCTGTTTTGGTTCATCTTGACTGTGTAAGTTTTTTAATTTAATGAAGGTAGATCATTTTAGAAGAATTCAGTCTGTGATAAAGGACAGATCACAGCTTTTGCTCTATGTGTTAATCTTTAGGGCATGGGCTAGAGGGGAGACAGGGAAGGGGTTTAGCATGATACTTTATGAATGGAGGGTCATTTGTTCATTTTGTCTGCTTTCTTCCTCTTCTTCTGTCTTTCCACACACCCCGTATTCTGGAATAGGGTATTACTCTGGCCTTTCGCTGTGTTTCAATGTTGCATTGCACAGTGGTGAAGAATCCAGGCTCTGGAGCCAGTCCACTTGTGTTTAAATCCTGTCTCCACTGTTTATTAACTGTGTGACTTTGGGCAAGTCACTGAATCTCTCTGTGTTTTGGTTTACTCATTTATTAAATTGGAAATAGTACTTACTGCACAAGGTTGTTGAAGGGATTAAAGAAGATATAATATGTATGAGTGCTTAGAATAGTGCCCAATAAATGTACCCAATATATTCAATAAATGTAAGCTATTATCCTTATTCCACTGGACAGGTAGATAGCCTGTTTCACATTTGTCTATGACATTATATCAGTTTGCACAAATAAAGGATAAATTTCAACTGTGTAACGTTAAAAAAATAGGACTGTTAACTGCTTGAATTTTTTGAACCGCTAAGTATATGAATCTCTTGAGTACTATTGCAGTGACCACAAATGTTAATTGTTGTTGTCACTGCTTAAATGATGATGTACTTTTGGAGGAAAGGCTACAATTCATTGATGCTTTTATACTTCATATGTGCTGTGTAAAAGGGTTCTCCATGTAGATAGTTTGATTTTTAGACTTTATTAAAGTCACTATATCAAAAATTGAATTAATTAAAATTTCCCCTGAAGATTTTTGACCTGTAACTAATGTTACGTTAATAAGCTTTTTCTTGGCCAGGGCGGTGGCTCATGCCTGTAATCCCAGCAATTTGGGAGGCTGAGGCGGGAAGATCACCTGAGGTCAGGAGTTTGAGACCCAGTCTGGCCAACATGGCGAAACCCTGTCTCTACTAAAAATACAAAAATTAGCCGGGCGTGGTGGTGGGTGCCTGTAATCCCAGCTACTCAGGAGGCTGAGGCAGGAGAATTGCTTGAACCTGAGCAGCTGCTGCACTGCAGCCTGAGTGACAGAGCAAGACTCCACCTCAAATAAAACACAACAAAACAAACAAAAAAAGCTTTTTCTTACTCCCTTTGCAGCATCAGTATTCCCATTCAGCTGCCAGGTCTGGGGTCTGATTTCAATCTCCGATTTTAGTAATTAACCATGATGGTCCTATACATGAATTAGCCATTGCTGAAGAATATAGTCATGCTCATAAGCAGCCTTATTTCATTTTTATTTATTTATTTTAAATACCCAAAGCAAGAAGCACTTAAAGAGAGAGCTTGGTCTGACTGAATTTAGTTTTTATAGTCTAAGGCTAAATATTTTAAAATCAATTAAATCTAGGGGCATAGGATAAGACCTATATCATAACTATAAGACACATTGTGCTTTTGGGGACCTATAGGAGTGACAGAGGAAGGGAAACTCACTGGTTAATAATTTCTAAATTCACTACTTGTTTTTGCTGAGAGTAGCAATGATGCTATATACCTTCAAAAATATGGAATGCTTTTGTTCTCTAATGTCTGGTAGAGAAAGCCTTTGTATTTAGGTGTCTTATCCACTCTCATCTAGGTTTACTTAACTGGCAGTGTTTTGCGGGAATTGCCTGTGAGGTCCTGGGTCGCCATTCTGGCATTTGGGTTGTGGGGTATAAGGTAGGGGGTTGTAGAGAAGAGTTTGGTGGATCCTGTGAAAATGAGGCTGGCCCTCACTTCCTGCTGCTGGTGGCTGTAAGACAAGTTCTGTATGCTGTAGCTCTCCTCCCCAAGGAGCAGGCAGCCCAAGCCAGGAGGACACTGTAAAGCATTTACCAGAAGGTTGGCAACTGAGGATGATTGCAAGTGACTGACTACACACTGTTAAGGTCCTTCTTGGTTAGTACAAAAGGAACATGAGAGTGTGGATAGAGACCTGGGCACTTTGCCCAGCTCTGTAACCCATTCATTGTGGGGCCTCAGTGATGGTCTGTATTTTGTGTGTGTGTGAAAAATGGAGAAGAATAATGCCACCTGCTTATTTCTAAAGGTGTTCTGAGGATTAATGAGTTAATCACCTTGCATGAAGGCAGAGAGCCTACCCTGGTTATAATTTTCATTGCTTTTCCAGGGAAGCTCCAGTTTGGGGGAATAAAATATTGGAAAGAAGGTAGGAGTGGGATAGGCTGTGTACAGCTTAGTCGGTATATTCGAAGTCCAAGTGTAGATCAGGCTCCTTTCTAGCTGGGGAATTTCGACTAACCTAAAATTTCTACGTATTTTTTAGAAACAACACCAAGCCAAATGTCTGACCTGCTGTTTGTGGGAAAAGAGCAGATGTCCATTCTGGGAACACATTCATATAAGATGTTAGTGGTTTTCTCTCACAGTGCAAGAAGATGGGTAAAAAGAGAATGTAGATTTATGTGGCATTTACTCTTGTTTTCCTATTACTGGTGTGCTCTTTTTGAGAGAGTTGGTATTGCTTCATTTTGTAGATTTTTCAGGTTTCTTTCACAAAGAAACTTCATACAGATCAAGCCAAAACAAAACAAAAAAATATCAACACACAACAATAGCTTTAAATACCAAGGATGTCAGCATGAAATTAAAATGAATCAACTGACATTTCTGCTTTGAAAATTTTTAGTAAAACTAATTTAAACCAACAGCAAAAGCTTTCTTATAAGGGAAAGTTTGACATTTTTCATTGTTTTTAGATTTAAAGGTATTGACCTTGGGGTGTTTTTGGTTAAAATTTGCTTCAACCTTCTAAAGTCTTTTGGGATTTTGGTCAATCCTTGGTTGTGAAATAGAAAATACAGTCAATTTGGTTGGTACAATATAGTTTTCAAAGACAAGGTCTATGAAGTAGTAGATACGGTATCCCCTCCCACCCATGTATAACTGTTAAAAAGAACACTGTTGTCATGTGAATTCTTATTTTTTTTGAGCTTGCTTTTGAAGTAACTTTCACAGAGAATTCCTGTTACCTGGAAATTGATGACAGACTTACACCATTTCCTTTTTTTTTCTTAGACGTTCCATCCTCAGAGCAGCCTGAACTGTTCCTAAAGAAACTTCAGCAGTGCTGTGTCATTTTTGACTTCATGGACACGCTATCTGATCTTAAAATGAAAGAATACAAGCGCTCCACTCTTAATGAACTGGTGGACTACATTACAATAAGCAGAGGCTGTTTGACAGAGCAGACTTACCCTGAAGTAGTTAGAATGGTGAGTTTCTTTTTTTCTCCGCGGACACTTTTAAGCATCTTCCATAGTGACTCACAGGTGACTCACAGGTGTATATATTGCAAGAGTGAGGTCATTGAAGGTCAACTCTTCAAATGAGAGCCAACCTTCGGAGAGCTAAGCAAAAGTAGTCGGCACAGTGCTAGAATTTGAAGAGCATGATTTCATGAGAACAAAATCCAGAACTTTGAACTGTAACAGTGCTAAAGCAATCAGTGACTTCAAAATATGAAGCCAAGATTGCCAGGGTGTTATTGGATTTCTGGTTTTGGCAAAAGAAAAGACACAGGAAAATAACAAAAGTCTTAGATCCATGTTTGAAAAATATTCAAGCCTGTTGGATGTCTTTTATTTTTAATCTTATTCATTGTGGTATATTAGAAACGGCTTTATGTTTAATAAAATTGTGATTTGTAGAATCTAGTTAAGGCCTCTCTTGGGCTTTATAACTCACCCTTCTCTTTATAATCTCCTTGAAATCAGGGTTGATGGCTTTCATGATTTTTGAATAGTGTCTGAGAGTTGGTGTGGTCATTGGGAGTTATGAGAAAATACATTATTAACATACTATGAGTACTTATGTTCTTATTGTGTCAACAATTATTTTAGTTTTTCAAAAGCTGAGCCAAATGTGATTTTCTGTTAGATTTCTGTGGGAGAGTTGACTTCCTTGGCATCCTAGAAGATTTTGGAGCTAGAGAGTGCATGCTGTTTGGGGATGGGCTTTGCGGGGTGGGGAGGCTGGTCCACTGACTAGTGAAATAGCTGCAGAGATCTCCACCGTCCTTGCATCATTGAGAAGCCTGTTGCAGGATCTGGCACACTCTCTGTGTGCTGCTGAACATCTGCCTAGCTTTTGTATTTAGCTCCTTATCATTTGTATTCAACCAGTGCAGAAGAGAGACTTTTGTGATGGAGTAGATCTGTTTAAAAATGATAGTTCAGATTTGCAAAGGGACTTGCATGGTCTCAGCATGAGAAACGGTGACTAATCTATGAAGGCCATTTGAAAATGATGCCCAATACATTCCTCAGATCTATATCTGAATGTATATTGGATTTGTTGTTAATTTACAGGAATGTAGCGCTAGAGTGTTTTGTGGGTGAAAGATGACCATGTGGCTCTTGAGCAGTGCTTCTCAACCAGGTGTGATTTTGCCTTACAGGGGACATTTGTCAATGTCTAGAGACATTTTTGGTAAGTCACAACTAGATGTGGGAGGAGAGTACTACCAGCATTTAGTGGGAGAGACCAGAGATACTGCTAAACATTTTACAGTGTACAGGATGGACCCCCACAATAAAGAATTATCTGGCCTCAAATGTCACAAGGGCCACTGTTGAGAAACCCTGCTCTTGACTTTGCATGCTATCTAAACCTCCTAATGTGATGCAGAGGATCTTCTCTAGTCTACCTGCCTTCTGCAGAGCACAGTCCCTGGTTTTATTTAGCTTACCCGTATCATCAGCCAAGAGTGGTATCTATTGTTTATAACTTTCTTCTGTATCTTTCCATGGATAGTTCATGAATATATAAGTATATACAAACACATATGTATAAATATTTTTTGTAAGCACACAAATGGTGGCACACTGTATGCTTGCTGTACCTTGCTTTTTTCACTTAGCAATATATCAGTAATATAAAGTTGCCTTATTCTTTTTATAGCTGCATAATATTTATTGTGTGGATATACCATATTTAAGCAGTACTGTATGAATATCCTTATACACACATCAGTTTGCCTTTGTATGAGAACCTTTTTGTATTTATTTATTTTTGAAGGTTTAATTTTTTTAAGAGCAACTTTAGGTTCACAGCAAAATAGAGAGGAAAGTACGGAGATTTCTCAAACGCTCCTTTCCCTGCATGAGCACAGCCTCCCCCATTATCACACCTCCCCCAACTCCCACCAGAGTGGCACATTTGTTAAAATTGATGATCCTACACTGACACATTGTTACCACGGAATGAACACAGAGTTCATTCTTGGTGTTGGACATTCTATGAGTTTAGGCAAATGTGTGTAATGATATGTATCCACCATTATAGTATCATACATAGTGTTTTCACTGCCCTTAAAAATCCTCTGTGCTCCGCTTCTTCATCACCCACCACCTTCAATTCCCTGGCAACCACTGATCTTTTTACTGTTTCCGTAATTTTGCTTTTTCCATACTGTCATGTGGTTGGAATCATACAGCATGTACTCTTTTCAGATGGGCTTTTTTTACTTAGTGATACGCACTTAAGTTTCCTTCATGTCTTTTCAAGGCTTGATAGCGCATTTCTTTTAGTGTTGAATAACACTTTATTGGTTGAATGTACCATAGTTTATCCATTCACCTACAAAGGACATTTTAGTTGCTTCCCGGTTTTGGCAATTATGAATAAAGCTGATATAAATATCCGTGTACAAGTTTTTTTTTTTTTTTTTTTGAGACAGAGTCTCCATCACCAGGCGCGCCAGGCTGGAGTGCAGTGGCACAACCTCGGCTCACTGCAGCCTCCGCCTCCCGGGTTCAAGCAATTCTCCTGCCTCAGCCTCCCGAGTGGCTGGGACTACAGGTGCGCGCCACCACGCCCAGATAATTTTTTTTGTATTTTTAGTAGAGAGGGGGTTTCACCATGTTGGCCAGGATGGTCTAAATCTCTTGACCTCGTGATCCGCCCGCCTCGGCCTCTCAAAGTGCTAGGATTACAGGCATGAGCCACTGCGCCCAGCCTTTTTTTTTTTTTTTTTTTTTAAAAGAACAAAAGATTTAAACACCTTTGGGTAAATACCAAGGAATGTGATTGCTGTATATATTGTATGGTAAGAGTACATTTCATTTTTTTTTTTTTTAATTTGCAGTTACTTTTATTAGTTGTTATAAGTAATGAGTATGTTTAGTTTTATAAGAGACTGCCAAACTTGTCTTCCAGGGTAGTGGTACTATTTTACATTCCTACCAGCAGTGAATGAGAATTCCTGCTGCTCCACATCCTCACCAGCATTTGGTATTGATTTGATTTAAATAGGCTTTCTTCCCTGTTTCTGGACTTTCATGTATTCCCCACTCCCTCACCTCTAGTTCTAATTCTCATTTTCCCTTCAAGAGCTGACTTAAAGTGCTACTGTTGTCTCCTGAAAAAAAAAGTGCTTTTTCCTTCTTTCAGTTCCTCTGCTTCTTGGCAACTCACAATTTTGGGAATTTGTTCATTTGCTACTTTTTATCTTTTCACGTATTTATCTGATTTTTCTCATCAGAGGTAAACACTCCTGAGAAGGAACTGTGTCCTGCACATACATCTCTGTGGCATCCATAATGCCTCCGACCTAGCCCAGGTCTTCTTAAAATTTGTTGAATGAATGAATTCCTCCTTAAAATGTAGGCATTTCAGTCTCTTAAATTATGATTAAGATATTGGATGTCATTGGATTATACGCAGATTTTAAAGCTAATGTTTAGCATAATCCAAAAGTTCTGTCATTCATATGAACCAGCTTGGTCTTAAACCAGGTTTGGTCTCCTAAGGGAGACCATTTTCTCCCTCTTTTCCTCCCCATTCTCCAGCCAAAAAAAGAGACTCCTATCATTTGTATGTGTTTTAAAATACACTAGAGCTTTACCTTAGGAGGTGTTGAATCTGTTAGTGTACTTGCTGTTCTAGGGTATTAGAAAATTAACTTTCTAGAAGGTAGTTTGGGCTTCTTAGAAGTATGACTTATTTTTCATATTTGGTGATTTGTGAAATTGTTAGCTACTAATTATATATGGCACTTAGACACTGGAGCATTTACAGAAAAGGAGATACCATGATAGAGTAGAAAGAGACAAGGTGCCGGGCGCAGTGGCTCACGCCTCTAATCCTAGCACTTTGGGAGGCCAAGACGGGTGGATCACTTGAGGCCAGGAATTTGAGACCAGCCTGTCCAACATGGTGAAACCTAGTCTGTACTAAAAATACAAAAATTAGCCAGACATGGTGTCACATGCCTGTAATCCCAGCTACTCGGGAGGCTGAGGCAGAATTGTTTGAACCTGGGATGCGGAGGTTGCAGTGAGCTGAAATTGCACCACTGCACTCCAGCCTGGGCAACAGAGCAAGACTCCATCTCAAAACAAACAAAAAATAAATAAAATAGAAAGAGACAAGGCTTTGGAACCATACAGACCTGGGTTCAAATGCCAGCTTTGGCCATGCTTGCTACATGAATGTGAGCAAGTTATTTTAACTTTGGGGTCCTCCATTTTCCTGTGGTGCTAAGAGGTATGTAGGGTCGGGGGAGGGTAGCCATAGTTTTCCCAACCCCTCCATAAATATTCCACCCAAGTAACATGCTTGTGCTTTTGTTTGCATATCAGCATTCTCACCACATCACATACATATACAGTCCAGAGAACGTGTGCTTACTGTTCTGTAAGGAAAACTGGAACCAAGTCCCACTTGGTGCCCTCATTCCCTTCTATTTTGCTACCTCTAAGCCCATTGTATATATGCATTCTGGTGCTACTCACTTTCCTAATTTGCGTAATACTTGCTTTTGGGGGATTTTGTGAGGATTAGCAACAATATTCGTAAAACTTTTAGAACAGTCTTTAACACGTGGCAAGTATTCAATAAATATTATTTTCACATTTCAATGATTTTATTAGATACTTGGTTTTACAATCATTGGTGGAACCCACTGTTAACTCTTTGTGGACTTAAAGTGCTCTGTCAGTGAGATGTGTTTTATTCCATTGCCATAGTGGTTCTTAAGCTCTACTTTCGAGATGATCCTGCCTGTTGGATGTCACTGTTCCCACCTATTTCTCTGTTGTCACTGTAAAACAAAATCACTTCACTAGAATTAGTGAGGGAAATGGTAGTGTTTTTTTTTTTTAATGAAATATCAATGAAGCAATAGCTGGGTTTTGCAAACCAGGATGAGTAATGATATGAAATGAATGGCATGTTATGGTATCAACATTAGTACCGAGAGTTTTTGATCCAAATGAGAGCTTTTGATGGGACTTGTACTTTAAGAACTGTATCCTCCTTAGGGGAAGAAAAGAGTAAGAGATGAAAGTAATCTATGTGTTGTGGAAACTCTTTTTAACATTTAAATTAAGTCTGGATACCACCTACAGACTACTAGAATTGGGAAAGAAAAGCAACTCTTACGGGTGTAAACAAATCACATGCACACCTTATTTTATTGCCCTTCACAGATACTAGGGAGTTGCTATTTTTTTTAAACAAATTGAAGGTTTATGGCAACCTTGTGTGGAACAAGACTATTGGTGCCATTTTTCCCTACAGCATATGCTCCTTTCATATCTCTGAGTTGCATATCAGTAATTCTTGCAATATTTCAAACCTTTGCATTGAGATCTTTGAAGTTAATATTTTAATTGTTTTGCGGCACCATGCAATGTGCCCCTTCAGCAAACTTAATAGATAAATGTTGTATGTGTTCTGACTGCTCTGCTGAGCAGCTGTTCCTCAGCCTCTGTCCCTCTTCTCAGGCCTCCCTATTCCCCGAGAAACAACAGTATTGAAATTAGGCCAATTAATAACCCTATAACAGCCTCTAAGTGTTTCAGTGAAAGAGTCACATGTCTCTCATTTTAAATCAAAAGCTAGAAATGATTTAGCTTAGTGAGAAAGGCTTGCCAAAAGCTCAAACAGACCAAAAGCTGGGCGTCTTGCATCAGACAGTTAGCCAAGTTGTGAATGCAAAGGAAAAGTTCTTGAAGGAAATTAAAACTGCTACCCCAATGAACACATGAATGATAAGAAAGTAAAACAACCTTATTACTAGTAATTAAGAAAGTTTCGGTGGTCTGGATAGAATATCAGACCAGCCACAACATTCCTTATGCCAAAGCCTAATCCAGAGCAAGGCCTTGGCTCTCTTCAATTCTATGAAGGCTGAGAAAGTTGAGGAAGCAGCAGAAGAAAAGCTGAACACTAGCAGAGGCTGGTTGGCTTATGAGGTTTAAGGAAAATAGCCATCTCTCTAACATAAAAGTGCAAGGTGAAGCACCAAATGCTGTTGTAGAAGCTGAAGCTGCAGCAAGTTGTCCGGAAAATAGAGCTGAGACATTGATGAAGGTGGTTACACTAAACAATAGAGTTTCAATGTAGATGAAACAGCCATCTGTGGCTTTTATAGCTAGAAAGGAGAAATCAATGCCTGGCTTCAAAGCTTTGAAGGCCAGGCTAACTCTCTTGTTATGGGCTAATGCAGCTGGTGGCTTAAGTTGAAGGCAGTGCTCATTTACCATTCTGAAAATCTTAGGGCGTCTAACAACCATGCTAAATCTGCCCTGCTTATGCTGTGTAAATGGAACAGCACAGCCTGGATGACAACACCTCTGTTTTGCATGGTCTACCAAATATTCTGTATTCACTGTTGAGGCCCACTTCTCAAAAAAAACATTTCGTTTTTCTTTTCCCCCAAAATATTGCTACTCATTGACTGTGCACCTGGTTACCCAGGAGCTCTCATAGAGATGTACAAGGAGATGAATGTTGTTTTTCTTCAAGCCTGCTGACACACCATCCAATCTTAAGCTCATGAGTCAAGGAGTAATTTTGATTTTCAAGTCTTAGTATTTAAGAAATTCATTGCTTATGGGATTCCTCTGATGGATCTGGGCAATGCAAATCAAAAACCTTCTGAAAAGGATTCACCATTCTAGATGCCATTAAGAACATTTGTGATTCACAGGAGGAAGTCAAAATAATTCCAACCCTCATGGATGATCTTGAGTGTTCAAGACTTCAGTAGAGAGAGTAGCTGCAGATGTGATGGGAATAGCAAGAGAACTAGAATTAGAAGTGGAGCTTGAAGATTTGACTGAATTGCTGCAATCTCATGATGAAACTTCAACAAATAAGAAGTTGCTTCTTATGGATGAGCAAAGAAAGTGGTTTCTTGAGAGGAAATTGACTCCTGAAAATGCTGTGAACATTGTTGGAAGGGTGACAAAGGATTTAGAACATTACATAAACTTAGTTGATCTAGCAGTGTAAGAGTATGAGAGGATTGACTCCAATTTGAAAAGAAGTTCCATTGTGGATCAAATGCTATCAGACAGTATCATATGCCACAGAGAAATCTTTCATGAAAGGAAGAATCAATTGAAGCCACAAACTTCATTGTCATCTTATTTTAAGAAATTGCCACAGCTATCTCAGCCTTCAGCAACCACCACTATGATCAGTCAGCAGCTATTAACATGAAAGCAAGACCCTGCACCAGCAAAAAAGATTACGACTTGCTGAAGGCTCAGATGATTGTTAACATTTTTTAGCAATAAAGTATTTTTAAATTAAGGTATGTCCATTTTTGGTTTTTAGACATAAAGCTATTGCACATTTTATAGACTACAGTGTACTGTAAACACAACTTTTACATGCACAAGGAAACAAAAAAATGTGTGTGACAACTTTATTGAGATATTTGTTTTATTGTGGTGGTCTGGAACTTATCCTGTAATGTATCTGAGATATGCCTATAAAGCAAAATAGCCCATAACTTACCTGTAGAAGAGTATAGTAGGTAGTGGAAGAGTCCCAGGCAGAGAACACAGAAGCCACTGTCTTCATTTCTCATCTTCCACTTAACTAGTGGTAAGAACTTGGGTAAGTAATTTTCTCTCTAAGCCTCAGTTTCTTCTATTATAAATGGAGGGAGTTGATGATGAAATCCCTCACTCACATCTTTCCAGTTCTGAAAACTTAACAACTGTTTTGATCAACACAGTCTAAGAAATTTTGAATGGATTACGCCTTTATTGAAGTTTACAGACTATTGTGCAAAGTAGTTTCTTCAGAAAGTGGTTTGTTTTATGTATTTCTCATGGGGTCTCCTGGAGTCACATCTGATGGAAAAATGAGAATCAGGACTTCCAGCTCCTTTTGTTTTTGCTCCATTCTGCTTTGCATCATCTCAAGTATCAAGTGTCAAGTGTCTGTCCCTGAGGCATTTTTTTAAACCACATTATGCTAATGCCTTTTTGGTTTTGTTGTTATGTGTGTATTTGAAAAATTTCTTAAAATTTCTGGCTTTCCAAATCACCTTGTGTAAATTTTTATTTACCTGAGTTTGAACTCTGTATATTTTATATTCTTTATATTTGCACATATTTTTTCTCAAAAATGTTTCTTTGGGGATACTTCAAATTTGAGTTGAAATCTCATCGGTGAAGACGTTGTTTTAGTTAATTCCTAATGTTTATTTAAATGACTCAGTGTCATACATTGACATTTTGCTGATAAAAAAGACAGGGCTTCACTTTGCCCATGAGCTCACAGTCTGGTAGAGGGAATACTCCTGTGAACAATAACAAGATAATGTCGTATGTATAGTAATCAAGTCTGTACAAGGCAAGGAAGGAGTGGAGGGACATGAAGGTAGGTAGAGGGGTGGTTAAGGAAGGCTTGGCAGAATGATTATAGCCTCAGTAGAGTATTAAAAGATGAATGTGGCCGGGTGCAGTGGCTCATGCCTATAATCCCAGCACGTTGGGAGGCTGAGGCGGGTGGATCACCTGAGGTCTGGAGTTCGAGATCAGCCTGGCCAACATGGTGAAACCCCATCTCTACTAAAAATATAAAAATTAGCTGGGCGTGGTGGCAGGCATCTGTAATCCCAGTTACTTGGGAGGCTGAGCCAGGAGAATCGCTTGAACCTGGGAGGTGGAGAGGTTTCAGTGAGCTGAGATTGCGCTATTGCATTCCTGCTGGGTAACAAGAGTGAAACATCGTCTGAAAAATAATAATAAAATAAAAGATGAATGTGGCTGAACTTAAAGAGAATTATGTGATGCAAAGAAATTCCCAAACCACGTGATATATACAGGGAAACATAGTCGTGCTACGTTGTTCCAGTATTATGTGTGTATGTGTGTTAGAGAGTGGGAGGAGGTGAGTGGTGGCAGCTGAAGATGTGGATGTGGGCCAGAGTCTGAAAGAACCTCACAGACAACAGATGGATAAATGTTGAAAAGTTCCATGTGAGAAGGTGACATGGTCAGATTTTATTTCAGTGGCAGTGGGACAGAGAGATTGCAGGAGGCTGAAATTGAAGGCAGAGAGGAATCAATTAGGAGGCTGTTTTATTGGAGAAATTGTGGAGGGCCCAAGCGAACTGCAGGCATGGAAGTAGGGAAGGAGAGGAAAGAAGCATTTGAGATTCACCTAGGAGGTAAAATTGATGTTGCTCATTAGCATTTATGTGAACTTTTGGAGTGTTAGAGAGGAGTCTCAGATAGCTTTGGTAGTTGGGTAATTTGTGGTGTGGTTGCTGCTGTTTGGGAAAGGTACAGTAGTAGGGAGAGCAGGCTTTGGATGGAAGCCAAGGAGTTGGTTTTTGATGAGTTAACATTGAGGTTTCTATGGGAGATCTAGATGTGGAAAGTTGGAGGTGGAAATGGGTAGTTATCAGAATGGGAGTACGGCACGGGAGGGAAAGAACAATGATGGCACGCTAGATGATACCAGTGAATCATGATTTCACTGCAGTGGTACAGGTGGGAGCTAGTGGGTTGAAGAGTGGATACAAAAATCAAGAGGTTGAGATGATGACTGTAGAAAATAATTGCTCACACCTTGGGTATACTGTCTTCATTAGAGTAAAATCCTGTCACTTCTCTCCTACAAACAGTATACAGCCTTGTTACACTGATCATTTCTGTTATTATTTTCATATTTTGTCTCTATGACTTGACTTTTTTTGGTTTCAAAGTCTGCTTCAATTCTCAATCTCTGGTTTTACCTCAAATGGTAGAATATGTAATTTCCCAAAGCTAATTCAGTTTTAAGATAAAATGTATTCACTGGTTTGTCCTTCTTTTCTGTTGAGGTCTTTGAGTTCTTTACATTGTTTCTTGGCCACCATTAGCTTTGTTTTTTCCTACTCTCAAATTATATCCTGTCACTTGGTTATCTAAGTGTGTCTTTTTTTTTTTTTTTTTTTTTAAATACATTCTTTGATTTAACTGGAAACCAGAGCTCTGGTTAGCCTCTTAATACAATAATACGATTTTGTAGAAAATTAAGAAGTTGCAATTAAATATCTTAGAGCCTGCCTACCTGTACTCTTAGTAGTGCTTTGTTAACCTTGCTACATTATTAGCTGAAGGGCAGAGAGTTTCTTTTAATAAAATAA
Source organism: Cacajao melanocephalus (assembly GCA_963573385.1). Lineage (NCBI taxonomy): Eukaryota > Metazoa > Chordata > Mammalia > Primates > Pitheciidae > Cacajao > Cacajao melanocephalus. The sequence goes on from CAUYLG010021822.1 coordinate 30,655, forward strand.
CAACTATCTAAAAGTAGCTTTGGAATGATAACTACCAAGGGGAAATATGAAATTTCCATTTGTCATCTTCCTGCATCTCATAAAGAATGTAACCATGATGGCCCCCCTGCCCCCATCCATGGGGATATGTTCCAGGGCCCCCAGGGATGCCTGAAACTGGATAGCACTGAATCCTATACATATATCCTATGTTTTCCCCTACACGTACATACCTATGATAAAGTTTAATTTAGAAATTAGTCACAGTGAGAGATTAACAATAACAGTAAAATAGAAAAGTTATAACAATATACTGTAATAAAAGTTATGTAAATGTGGTCTCTTCTCTTTCTTTGTCTCTCTCTCTCTCTCTCAGAATATCTTACTGTATTTATTCCATGGGTAACTGAAACCATAGGAAGTCAAGCCATGTATAAGACAGGGACTACTATATACATGCTGGCCAGAATTTGCCTTCCAGGTGACTTTTTAGCTCCAAAGGAGATAAGATTTGTAGGTGTGTGTTAATAGCAAAAGAGCCATAGGGGATGAGGATGGACCACTTACAATATTAGAATTATAAATAATGGAAGAGAACTGAGTGATATCTGAGAAGCACACTTAATAACTGAAGCTGGTGGGAAATTTGAAGGTTAGGATAAGCATAAAAGATAAGACCTGAAAATTAGATTAGAAATTAAAGAATTCCTTGGTACAAAGGAAATAATTTAAGGATATGATAATGAGATCCCTCAAAGACATTTGTAGAATGAAATCAGAAGGAATTCACTGCTCAAGGTTCAGAGCAGATTGGTAGCATTCATAATTTTTCAAAGGGTAGGGAAACTGGTCTGTGCTTGATATCCTTTCCTCAGTTCCCATCTTAAACTGTCATTCTGTGCTAATCCTGTTAAAGCTCATTTAACCGTATTGATTTAGCATCTTGGGGTGCCAATAGATGTATTTCTTGGGGTCACTGAACCCCCTGATGTTAACTGCACAATTTTGTGTGTTCTGTATATTTTTATGGGAGTAAATAACTTGCTGTTGCTTAAATTTTCAAAGGTACATGTGACTCAAAAATGGTTTAAGCCCGATTTCATCCTGTGTGCGGTAAATATCTGTGCTGGATGCTGCTCAGCTGGAAAATACAAGATTGGGAAAGAGCAGGGTCCTCCCATTTCTGGCAGTAACTAAAGATGAAAAAATGAAGTTGTTAGAGTGATTTCACCAATGAAACTATTTAGGCTAGTTTCTCTGTGGGAAGGTTTTTGGTAGTGAACTCCGTATCTTAAATACATGTCTGACTGTTCAGATTTTTTGTTTTATATGGTGTGAGTTTAGGTAGGTTGTTGTAAAGTTACACAATTTAGACTTGTGGCCATATACTTAATCCTTAAAGTCTCTTCACAAAGATTTGTACTAATGAAAGAAGATTGCCGGCACCTGTATGCCTTCCATTGTTAGCTGCGTAATAATCTGCAGGAACTTCAATGTATTGTTAATTCAATCTTCACATTGAATGAGAGCCACCTATGACATAGGTAATATCATAATAGATACCAGTTTATAGGTAAAGTAAAGGAAGAGAGAGGTTAAGAAACTTGTCCAGAGCCACTAACCTGGTTGATTGAGATTTGAACCTCGGCGATCTGGTTCCAGAACCCATACTCTTAAATGCTAAGCCATAATGCTTTCCTGGAATTATTCTTTCCAATAGGAGTGAGGACTAAAACCCCTAAAAGTGGGAGTCTTGCCTCTGTACTATGTTTTTTTCTTGAGCTCTTCTAAGTAGGTAAAAAGGCCTTTGATTAAGCTCTTCCCTGTATTTTGCTGCTTCTGACAAGGCCAGACCATATAGTATGCTCTGGGGTTAAATGTTCATTTTTTTTGCTTAAGAACAGCTTCTTCTTCACTCCCTCTCCCCTTACTGCTTCTGCTGCCCTGTATAATAGATTTACACTGCCTTTGTGTTATTCTTGAATTGTTAACGCTGCTTTTCAACGCTTCTCTCTACCCTACCATGGCCTTTCAGTCTGTGAGAGTAATAGTGACGGAGGAGGAGAGGAGGAGCTCAGGAGGAAGGCAGTGTAGTTCAGAACACCCCTCTCTCTTCCACCCAAACTGCAGTCCCCTGAGTTCATGTGCTCCCCCACTCCACTTCTCCCTCTGCCCCACCATTAGAAGTTCCGGAAATCAGGCTCCTTTGCCTGTTGGTGCTCCTTATGTAGTAAGGTGTGACGATACCTTACCTGTGCATCATAGAGGGGTCCCACCTTGCAGCCTTGTTTGTATTGAATTGGTAGGACTCACAAAAAACTTACATGGAAATTGAAAGTGCCAGTGTATGAATTCAGAATGAGAAGGGCACTGCTCAGTGGATAGCTATTTGTGTATGTTTGAACTGTGTCTTCTCTCCCTGCAGGCAAGCTATGTGAGCTGCCAAGGAATCCTTAGGCTGCTTGGTTAACTTGGATTTGGAACAAGGGGAGTTAATTAGATGATTCAAACATCCCTCCATCTCCATGATGGACACCCTCATCCTTGGAAGCACTTATGTGTGCACAGCCTGCTTTTCCCTTTTTCTTGTCCTTTCTGGGTCAATGGCATAGACAAACAGACCAGGACCCAGTCTGGCCACTTGCTGAACTATGTGATCTTGGGCAAGTCTCGTCCCTCTAAGCTTGTTACTCTACTATAGCTTTATAAGGTTGTTCTGAAAATATGAACAATGCTTAGCACCGTGGTAAGCACTGTTAAAGTAGCCATATCGGCCGGGCGCAGTGGCTCACGCCTGTAATCCCAGCACTTTGGGAGGCTGAGGCGGGCGGATCACGAGGTCAAGAGATCGAGACCATCCTGGCCAACATGGTGAAACCCCATCTCTACAAAAAATACAAAAAAAAATAGCCGGGCATGGTGACACATGCCTGTGGTCCCAGCTACTCGGGAGGCTGAGGCGGAAGAATCGCTTGAACCCAGGAGGCGGAGGTTGCAGTGAACCGAGATTGCGCCACTGCACTCCAGCCTCGCGACAGAGTGAGACTCCATCTAAAAAAAAAAAAAAAAAAAAAAAGTAGCCATATCATTACTATCATTATTCATGGTACCACCTCTAGCACCCTGATAGACTTACCAGTCTCTTTATATTGGTTAATACATTTTTCTGGTTACAATGAAGTCTTGCTAACCTGAAGGCTTTTTTTTTTTGTCTCTTTCAGATGACTGTCCGTATCTTTTGTCTGACTGTTGATTTCAAACACTCTACGAAGTTTTATTTTCAAGTCTTTTTTGGGGGAGGGGAGAGCTCCCTGTGAATCTGCATGTTGCCCATGTGTTTATAATTATATATACATTTGTGTGTATCCAGCCCTAAGTTCATCTAGATGATTTTTTTCTGATATACTTGCATATTCATGTCCCCACTCTAGTAATAATTTAGCGTTTCTCTCCTGCAAGCATTCTCTCTTAAGGAATCTGACAGGGATTTTAGAATGTTTAGTTTTAATTTAAATGTGCTAAAGAGAGGGTTTTTACTCAGGAAGCAACTGAGCTACTTGAGATTGCTATTTGCTTCATTTACAAGCTGTAGTCCTTCTGGCTTAACTGCTTTAAAGGTTGTTCAGAGTTTTTAATATACTTAAAATTGTTTGACAGCTGTGACTTGTCTAGCACTGATATATCCAATAATATCATGTCACTGTAATGAGAATACTCCCCCCTCCCCCTCCCCCCAGTGGCTGGCGGCAGAATTTTGCAGGATAAGTTACAGTACTGCATTCAAGTTTTGGTTTCTCTTTTCTCCCACCTTTTAATTTAACCTTGGAGCTGAAAATGTGGTTTAAAGGTCTAAACAGTGCTTCTGGGAAAATCTATTAAGCGCATGGATGACAAAGTGAGAAATCTTGCTTGTGGTGTGTGCAAGTAGGTCTTGGATAATCCCAGCTCTGGGTGTTAGTTTGTATGATTTGGCTGTCTCTCTACCGAGGAAACACAGAAATGAAAGAGAGGGATTTATTGGCTGATTCTTTGGAGAAAGCTGGTTACACCACAGTGGTGCATGATGAGCAGGAAAAAGCTGAGAAAACGAGTGTCCTCAGTGTGGAATTCACAGAGACAGGAGTGTCTGAGGCAGGAATCTGGCAAGCAGACAATGAGCAGGTCATTTCCAGGAGGCAGTTGGCTGCTTACCAACATTTAAAGCCAAACTTGATCTGTAGGAAAACAAGAAGAAATATGCTATCCAGTGACTTCTTAGGAGCAAGTTGCCTCTGAAAAACGGTGTAAAGACGCAAGACTATAGAGTAGAAATGCCTTTTCAGTGATGAATAGAGAGAGGCGAGGAGTGCCTAAGTAGTGGAGAGGGAAAGCTGGTGGGGTCACGGCGAGGAGGAGCAGGAATAACATGTGCAAGAAAAGGTGTTTCTTAGTAATAATAGGACTGGTTATAGTTATTTGCTAAGTTGGAGAGCAAGTGTATTTTTTTGACAAAATGGATAAACAAGCACTATTGGAAAATACGATGTTTCTATACCTTTCAGAAAGGTAGGGAGTGGGGTGTGGGAGGATAATGTTAGATACTTAATGGGCTGCTTGGAAATACTCTGGAATTGGCCTTCCTGCAGACGGTAAGGGCTGTATGGGAATAGGATAGACTACTCTCTGGAATAAGGCAGGCCACTTCCTTTTCAGGGATTTCTGGCTTTTTTCTCTTAGGTTAGAAAAAAATTTTTAGAAACTGTTGGAAAATTAAATTTTAGATTTCTGCTGCCCTTAATAATAAAGTGGAAAATTTGTTATATACTGTTCTGTAAAGTAAGAGAAGTTGTGTTACCAGAAAGGAGTCCCCATCCAGACCCCAAGAAAGGGTTCTTGGATCTCGTGCAAGAAAGAATTCGGGGTGAGTCTGTAAAGTGAAAGCAAGTTTATTAAGAAAGCAAAGGAATAAAAGAATGGCCGCTCCGTAGGCAGAGCAGCTCTGAGGATGGGCGATTCCCGGAACTGAGGGTTCCTCCCCCTTTTAGACCATTTAGGGTAATTTCCTGACATTGCCATGGCATTTGTAAACTGCTATGGTGCTGGCATGTGGTACCATGTAGTACCATGGTGTAGCAGTGAAGATGACCAGAGGTCACTCTCGTTGCCATCTTGGTTTTGGTGGGTTTTGGCTGGCTTCTTTATGCAACCTGTTTCATCAGCAAGGTCTTTATGACCTGTATCTTGTGCCAACTTCTCATCTCATCCTGTGACTAAAAATACCTTCACTTACTGGGAATGCAGCCCAGCAGGTCTCTGCCTTATTTTACCTAGCCCCTGTTCAAGATGGAGTTGCTCTGGTTCAAATGCCTCTGGCAGTTGTTTGAACAGTAAAATAATCAGAAGGCAGTGGTGTTTAAAGCACATTTAAAATGTAAGCTTAGGCCGGGCGTGGTAGCTCACGCCCGTAATCCCAACACTTTGGGAGGCCGAGGTGGGCAGATCACGAGGTCAGGAGATCAAGACCATCCTGGCTAACAGTGAAACCCCGTCTCTACTGAAAATACAAAAAAATAGTGGGCCATGGTGGCATGTGCCTGTAGTCCCAGCTACTCAGGAGGATGAGGCAGGAGGCTGAGGCAGGAGAATCGCTTGAACCTGAGAGGTGGAGGTTGCAGTGAGCCTGGATCGCATCACTGCACTCCAGCCTGGGTAAGACTCCATCTCAAAAAAAAAAAAAGAAGTAAGCTCACAAGGTTGGTGGTCAGTTTCTGCCCCTAGATCCCTCTCTTGGTTTCCTTCAGAGGAAACTGTGTCACTGTCAACAGGGAGGGCTGGCTTCCTGTCCTCCCCTGGAGTGGCATATCCGTCCCACTGAATTCATTATGAAGCAGTAGTACTGGGATAAGGAGCAACGTTAATCTATGGACAGCGCCTATAGTTGTATGTGTATGTCGGTCAGGTGTGTTTTAATTACTCACCAACTAGCTCAGGGCTTCCTTTTGCTAATGAAAGGTCACAGACACACACAGAGACATGCCTATAGACACAGAGTATAAGAGACAGTGACAGTTAGTTTTGGCAGTGTTTCTTGTTTATTTTTAGTGATTTCAGTTAATAACACATACCTAGTAGTCAGAAACATACATCAGGACCCTCAAATGTTTTGTGTATGCTCTTTAAAAAATTCGCAATTCAAGAGGCGTAATTTTTTCTTTGAGCATTAGCTGATTTTGAACTATAAAGTCCTCATAGCAGATGTTTAGAATTTGTGTTCTTAAAAAAGCCTTGGGTTGGTATTGTTTTATCAACTTGTGCACTGTGGCTTTTACAGAAAACGCTTGATTAACCAGTTTTAGTAACCTTTTAGGACTTAAGATCCACAGTCCCCCAGATGGTGAAATGTAGCAAAGCCTTGGTATCATATGGCTAGCCTGTGTGGGGCAGGAGTGCTTGAGGCCAACGCAGGCGGTACGAGGGCCTGCACCGATTTATACACAGTAAGCACTATGACTATTGCAGTGTTTACACCTCTATTTTTGGATTCTAAGATTTAATATCAACAATCTTCACTTTTGGACTCACTGCTACATTTCCAGTTTTGGAGAGAGTGCAATACAGTCATCTCTGTGTGAAATATCATTTCCCTGTGATGGTTTTGTGTGAGGATAACAGACACTAGAGTTAATTAATTTAACATTGTTGTCACCATTTCAGCAGGTAGAAAGTTGCCTCCTATTTTTAACAAAGTTTAATCTTGAAATAGGAGCCAAATGGGAGTGGAGGGTTCGTGGTCAGAATTTGAGGGCAGTAGGTGGAGAGAGGCAGGGCTGAGTTTAGATTATAGAGGGCTTGACAAACTAAGCAGAGGAGGTTAGACTTAATCTGCAGACGGCAAGCAGGGAGTTGTAAGGCTTTTTGAGCAGGAGGTGAAATGAAACGATACTCTTTACTTTTCTTTCTCCAGCCCCTGTGAAGAAAGTCTGTGGTCCTTTAAGGCAGATTAGGCTGGCAGATGTAACCCAGGTCGGCCTGTGGCAGAGGGCTGTTGTTTTAGGTTTGTCACATGATTGCAAAGGAAGAGGAAATTAAGAATATGCAAAGAACTCACCATCTTCTATTTTTTTCTCCGTGCTCATCAAAGAGAAGAATCACCCATAGTTTCAGTATCTAAATTCAATCACTACCCATATTTTGGCCAATTTGCTCCTAGTCTGTTTTTTTAATATGACTTTTTTCTCTTAAAAAATTTAGGTATACTTAACATGCAATAAAATTTGAAGAACAGATCTTTGGCAATGAACGTTCAATGAATTTAACAATTATATATACTTGTATAAATTACCACCCGAATGAGATCTAGAACATTGCCATCACCCCAGAAAATTCCCCTTTTGCCTCTTTACTGTTTTTCCTTGTTAAACCTTTTTTCCTAATCTTAGTATATATACAGTTTTGGATTCTGTTTTTTATTTCATTAGCATTATTATGTAAACATGCTTTCCTGTAATTAAGTAATCTTTTAAAAGCATAATTCTAATGGCTCCCAACAGTCCATTTTGTGGATGTACCACTGTTTACTTAACTGTTTTTCCAATTTGGGATATTTAAGCAGTTTCTAAATTTCCAGTATTAAAAGTAATACCACCATGAGCACCAAAGAGACATTTTGAAGTAATAAATAAAATGACTTGTTGACAAATTGTATATAGCAATTAAAGGAGACGACCAAAGGTTTAAAAAAAAAATAGTGAATTTCTGGAAAGAATGGGGAAGGTGGGAGGAGAATTCTCTTTTAGAGATAAATGGAGTTCAGTGAGGATGAAAAATGGATGAAACTGGTTTTGACCGGCCTGAATTTGAGATGTTATTGAGATGTCAAAGCTGCTCTGTGTATAACTGGAAATAAAGAAATTAAGGATATCCATGTGCCCTGGACACAGAGGTCATAGTAGAAAAGGTGATAGGGGCCTGAGTATTGGGAGGAGAGCAGCATGCTAAGGGTTGGGACTTGTTCTACCTTACATTCTAGTGCTGACCTTTATTTTTTTGCGGGGGAAGTTACGTACTTTTTCATTAGACCAAAACATGACTTGGAGTTGTTCATTTGAATTTTGCATTCAGTATTCCCAGATCCTGAACATGCTTTATTTTTCTATTTTATTTCATACTAAGACCTACTAATGTAGTTGGTGTTACTTCTGAGAAAGAAAATTCTTGTGAAAATCTTTCAATTTACTTTACTTTGGCTAAGATTAGGGCACCTGCCCTTTTTTTTTTTTTTTTTTTTTTTTGCTGTTTTACTGGACTCTTTCCAACTAAAAACAGTCTGCTACATTTTTTGCATAAGCAAATTAAATTACTTGAATTAGCAGAAGTTACCGGAGAATGGAAGAAATAATTTAATAGGAAATAAACAGTAACCTTTGAGTAAATAGGGTCTTTTGAACCCATGCATATATTTACTTTTATTCCCTAAAAACTCCCCACAATTACTGAAAAGAAATAAAACCCACAAGAACAAAGCAAAATGGAGAGTTCTCAACATTAACATTTTGGAAGCTAGAAAGCAAATGAACAGTGGTTACTACCTTGGTTGATCAGAGAAAGCTGAACCCGAAGCAACAGCAAGGATAGTCAAGACAGCCAAGTCCAATGCACAACTCCAAGGAGCTTCAGAAAGATAACCTCTCAAAGTAAGGGTGCATGGAGGCGAAACAGGAGATTCACTGGAAAGTCTGTATAAGAAGTAGCTAGAATTCCTCATCTCCCATTCTCCTAAAACCAGGTAGCCATGTAACTGCTCCTCTCAAATCCCAGCAGAAGACTGAAGGTTTACTCTTTGGAGAGGCTAAACTAGAGGAAATCTGGACTTGGGGATATTCTGCACAGCTGAGACCAGCAGTGTGCACCTTTCTGGAAAGCAGGGCACTGTATTGAGTTGGGGCTAAATCTGCTCAGTTCCCAGATACCTTATACCCTGTAGCCAGGAGATTAGATGATTCTTCTCTGGAGAATCAGGCGAGCCCAAGAGAAAATACCGAAAGACACAACTTAAAAGGGAATTCTGGAGGGAGGGGCATGAACAGGTGATGGTGGTAAGGAATTAGCCCAGCCAGTCTCCCTATAGGCAAGCCCCACTAGTCAGTTGGTGCCATGTTGTACCCTCAGAGCCCACCCCTATTTTGAATATGACTGTAGACTGGCAACATGACTCACTCCTGTAATCCTGGCACTAGGGAGGCCGAGGCAGGCGGATTGCCTGCGCTTAGGAATTTGAGGTTAGCCTGAACAACATGGTGAAACCCCATCTCTACTAAAAATATGAAAATTGGCTGGGCGTGGTTGCACGTGCCTGTAGTCCCAGCTACTTGCGGGGCCGAGGTCGGAGGATCACTTGTGTCCAGAAGGTTGAGGCTGTAGTGAGCCGTAATCACTCACCACTGCACTCCATCCTGGGTGACAGAGTGCGACCCTGTCTCAAAACAAAACAAAACAAAACAAAACAAAACAAAACAAAACTGTATGTGGCCCTGTGGTTAAGAGCACAGACTTTTGCCGGGCGCAGTGGCTCACGCTTGTAATCCCAGCTCTTAGGGAGGCAGAGGAGGTGGGAGGATAGCTTGAGCCCAGGAGTTCGAGGCCTGCCTGGGGAATATAGTGAGACCTTGTTCTCCACAAAAAGAACTAAAAAAAAAAAAAAAAAGACCAAAAAAATGCACAGACTTTCTAGGTTTGAGTCCTTTCTTCTGACATTAATACTCAGTTAAAACTTAATTTCTTTGTCCTAATTTAGAACTTTAAGTGAATGGAATTAAACAGCATATATGTGTTTGGGGGGTTTGGTTATGACTGCTTATCCTTTATACTGTTTGATGAACATTTAGGGTGTTTCCAGTTTACAGCTATTATAAATTCTGCTTCTGTTAACTTGATTATACTAGTTTGGCATTAATGATCACTACATAGAGGGGACCAGCTCAAATGTCTTTGTTTTTCCCTTGAATCTTTCTTTTTTCCCTCCCCTTCCTCCCAATCTCTTCTCTTTTCCTGCCTTTGTGGCATATCTGTCATCTGATGAACATGCCACAGTCAAGGAGAGTGGAAACCAAAGACAAAATCTTTTCCTTCACTCAGTTTTTCCCTTTTGTCCCCTTCTAATGAAGTGCTGACATAGTCTTCCAAACATGCCTGTATTTATATTTGATCTGTATTCAAATTCTGTTGTTTCTCTATTCTTGATCTCTCATGCTTTCTTCCATACAGTTGGCAGTGCTCCGATTTTCTAGAAGCTCCATGTCTAAGGGGGGACCAAATTATTTGCAGAAACGATCAGTGTATGTTAAATCTAGTTATACCAATTCATCATAACAATTATCAGCTAAATACTCCTACTGCTTCTAACAGCAGTAAGCAGCGACAACAACAAAAACAGTTTGGTTTTTGGTCTGTGTAAATCTGTACAGTGTGTATACCCAGTAGAGTAAAAAATAAATACTTGATACAGGAAATATAAATAAAAATGATCCCAGCACTTTGGGAGGCAGAGGTGGGCGGATCCTGAGGTCAGGAGTTGGAGACCCTCTAGGCTGACATGGTGAAACCCCGTCTCTACTAAAAATACAAAAATTAGCTGGGCGTGGTAGCACTTGCCTATAGTCCCAGCTACTCAGGAGGCTGAGGCAGGAGAATCGCTTAAACCCTGCAGGCAGAGGTTGCAGTGAGCCAAGATCACGCCATTGTACTCCAGCCTGGGCGACAGAATAAGACTCCCGTCTCCACAAAAAAAAAAAAAAAAAAAAAAAAAAAAAAAAAAAAAAAAAAAAAAAAAAAAAATTTGTATTAATTTGTTGGTTAATTAAAATATAAAAATATGTAATAAAACAAAATCATCCATTGCCCCTTTCAATTTACCAAACAAAACAGCTAAAAATATTTTTTTTTTTTTTTTTTTTTTTTTTTTTTTTGTGGAGACGGGAGTCTTATTCTGTCGCCCAGGCTGGAGTACAATGGCGTGATCTTGG